>VOPJ01012763.1:0-78606 GCA_014673585.1 Semibalanus balanoides
TTGACGACGTTTCAAACATTGTTTTTGGTTTTGATCTACGTTCCATAGGAGCCGATTTAGAAAGGAGGACGTTCAAACACATATCCGCCCCCTTCCTCCCAGTAGGGCGTGGAAAATCCCGAGGCCCACTAGGGCGTGGGTTAGACAAAAAATGAAAAAAGAGGTCAAAGAGGAAAAGTGCATATACAGAGCATGAGATTCAAAATTTCGCGCCGATCCACGGCACAATTCCACAAATTACTGGGATTTTTTGTTGTCCTTTCCCGTTATTTGGTAATATCTCCTAAGCCAAAAGCAGTATCGACACCATACTTTTACTTCTTGTCATCAATTTGACGCATGTTAGCCAAAGAAAGACGCTGAGGTTACGATAGGTCAACCGGAAACAACGTTTGAGTGAAGTCATGTTTTGCGGTTTTTGTTAAAAAATAATGTTTTGCGGAAAACGCAGTCAATAAGCACATTTGTTAATATGTAATTAAATTGCTAGATTATCAAGATGGACTGGTACTAGACTCGGCTTTCAAACTGCAATCTCGGATTTTCGAGTTTTATTGAATTTATCATTTTGAGAAATCGAAAGTTATTTCTAATCAATTATTTCGAAACAAGTCAAAATTGTACCACAGTTGGAATTCAATGATTTAAAGGTGTCAGGTGAATTTGTGTACCGAATTTTAAGTCGAAATCGTCAAAAATGACTGACTTAGGAACTTTCAAAATAAAAAGTCGAACACATCTACAACATTACCATGCATCAAACAATGTTTTTGTTTTTTACTTATATTGCTATGGAAGAAACAATGTTCTAACGTCATTTTTTGCGCTCTAGACGAACAACAAACAAACATGCGTTACAACGCCTAATGACCGTAATCTGCAGTTTAAACTCGTGACTTCGGATGAACTTTATTAACTTGATCATCAACAGCTAAGAATGGTACTAAGAAGTTTCAGGCACACGAAACATACCGATTTACCAACTGCTTAACCCTATTCCTGGAGGGATGAAAAGTATACGAATCTGTCGGGGGGGGGGCTTAATTCGCCCCCCTTCAAGATCATCCGCTGAGCCATAAAGAGCTAGAACAAATGAAACTCGTGTGTGACTAAGGTCGACAAATTAAATCTATTTATGTCAATTTTGGTGACCTTGGGTCAATTATCTTCAAGGTCAAATTGACGTCAATAAAATTATTTTTGTCAAAACATGATATTTCTCATTTGAACCTGCATTATCTCGGAAATTATGGCAAAGCTAGGAGATCCGAAAATCAACTGTAAAGCATTTTAAATTGTATTATCACTTGTAAGGCAACATAAATGACCTCAGGTAATGGTTTGGATGTAGAGTCCAACAAATGTAAATAAAACTGGATTTTCAACAAATGTTTGTTCGATTTAATAACTTTTTATCTTTAAGTTATAGTGCAGCCCCTCGTTCTTTTGGGTACCATCGTGTTTCTTCATCGTCATTGGCGGCTTTCGAATCATATCAATCTTGTCAATCGAAATTTGATCACCTTGGGTCAAGGGTCACAGGTCAAGGTCATAAGGTGACGTAGTCGTTCAAAATGCATATCCAAAGAAACGGGTATTGATGAACCAAAGCATTTCTCGAGACGCTAATTGTGAGGTCCTTATGATGTTCTTGTCACGATTATTGATAAAAAGGTGTTGGTGAGCCTTTGATGAACCCTTTCAAAAGGTCACTGACTAAAAAATGCATCCTTTTCATCAAGAAGGGCCTAAGATGACATGATACGAAATAATTGGATTGATGCAATGTATTAAACCCTCAATTTTTATTTTTCACCATATACGAATATTGGAAGGTTAGCATTTGACCTGACATCAGGTCATCAAATACTTAGATATCACCTGAAACTTTCCCAACACTTCATGTATTTGGCATGTTTTTCTCCCACATACAAACGTTTATTACGTCCTGAAGTAAGTGACAAAAACTTGCAAATCATTTTGTAAAAAAAAAAAGGATTTCAAAATTCAAAAAATTTGATTTCGAGATAGCCATCTGAAAAAGGAACAATCAATTCTCTACCGATGTCTGTTTTTTGCTAAACTTCTCTTCAAACACACAACTCTCAGAGTGCCTTAACATGCAAGATTTGTGTCAAAACGGCCGACACGCCCCCTAAAACTGTCCTGGAACCCTCTAATAATTCAATTTTCGGAAAAAAGTAACACCATTGCGATGCGCATAGCTAATGTTGAGGAAAAGCCAGCAGTTTTGAGATTCTGAGCTTGAGTTTATGAATGACCCGTACGCGAAAAAAACTCAAGGGGCGGCCGATTACGCCACGCCGACAGTTAATAGGGTTAATCGTTTAAAACCATGCGCCAGTAGTAAGGGGGGGATGCCACCCTCCTCCTTTGGTTTTTTCCCAGAATACACTCACGTAAACATCAACTCGATCACGATGACACTCTTTCAGTATCCTACTTTGCAATCAATTCCAACGAATGTACTCTATAAAAATCTTAGAACTTCCAACCCGTATCGACCATGATTGTGATTCTGTTTCCTTCCCAGGTCCGCTGTTTTGGCCGTAAACCTGGCGTCCCGTGTAACCCACTACATTCCAAACTGGTCGTTCCGTGTTTTGTTTGTTCAGGAGCCATATGCAAAGGTGTATTCTAAAGGCTGCGTTGTGGCTTCTGCAGTAGATTGATACCTCGGTCGATTGACAATTTGCCAAGGTCAACAAGAAGAGGTCATGACATTCCCAGCATGACCTCAAATATTTTTTTCCGTCGTTACTGTCTGTTTAAGGTGCAATTTGTGACGCTGGAATCCTTTCCGATTCTGGGATTCCATAATAATGATATAAAGTGTTCACTGGGGTCATCGGCGCTGAGCCAAAGGTCAGACCAAGTTACTGACTCTCATAGCCTGACCTGCCTTTGTTATGAAATTGGGGCAGTTTTTTATCAGGTCCATTCTCAGTGATTCTGATTTCATTTTGGTGCGGTCTATTTTAGCATTCGTGTGATGTTCTTTACGATTTGAGCTCTATAAGTTCTAAAATTTTACATATTTACGATTTGACCGACATTTTTGCTTTGCTGACTTGTGTCTTGCCAGTGACTTACATAGTGTCTGGCTTCTCTCGTCACAAGCAACACGCTCGTTTTTTAATCGAAGCTCTAGCTCAATTAGGAGCCAAACGCCAAGGGTGGTCGTACCCCCCCTACACGGTCACGTAGTGACCTTTCTCTACACGGGCGAGGGTTAATATCTCACAACAATGCCATCCATCGAGACAGTATGAAACAAACATTTTTTATTTGACATTACCTGTGACGTCATCGGTGACCTCTAGGTCCACAACATTATGTTTCCTTTAAAACATTTTCCAAGGCTATCGAATTCGGTTTGTATATTTTCAAGATCAGTTCAGTATTTCCGGAGATCCGAGAGGAAGGGCGCTCGGGTAGGGACCCTTTTGAGGCGCCACCCCTCCCCGGACGAAATCCTGGCTATGTGCCTGGTTCATTCGCCTCTCTGAGGGTTTGGGCGTCCTGGTCTAGTATCCAGCCTCGAATTCAAGTTTTCAAAAAGGGGGTCATCCCAAATAGTGGCCCAATCCGCATAGTTTTTCATATCCAGGGTAAAAATTGGGGACCTACTGGTTCACCCCACCCCCTTTCTGAGAGTTGGCTGCGCCCCTGCTCAGCCCTATATATCGTTGACCTCATGAGTCCACGTCCCCCCCCCAACTTCAAACCCGTGGCGGAGCCCATGATTTCCAGGCCATTTTCATTTACAAAAATGTCCAATCTTATTTTTTTCAAAAGACAGCTGATTTGAGAGGTCAATATCCAATATCCATGTGCATTGCAGAGCTGGTTGCAATGTTGAGTGTTCATGGCTCATTGTCCAGTATCTGGTAAAAAAGCTAGCCGACTTACTTTTAAAATTTTGCTTATGTGTAACAACAAACACTGCTTTTTTACTGACACACCAAATGAGTGTGCTTAACTTGCAAAATTTAATGTGAAAGTATGAGCAGTAATGCATGAAAAGAGAGTAGATGTTTCTAGAGAGCAAAATCTTGTGGACTTTCAAAAGACCAGAAAATTAAAAAACTGCAACACTGCTCACCATGTTTAATGCTTATACCAAATAGTACCAAATCAGTACGTATTTAATAATGTGGGTATTCACACATCACACACTGACATCCTTTGGGGGGGGCAAAAGATATGTTGGCCCCACCCTTTTTCGCTTTGGGGGGGGCATGGCCGGATTGCCCCCCTCCCCTGGATCCGCCCCTGGCCCACAGGTCGTGACGACTGACGGTCAGGAACAAAATATCGAGCGCCGTAGGCCGTAGCGACTCGAAAGTCGCACTTTGCCATGGGGTTGGCAATTTTCCCGCCCGAAGCTCCACTGACCGAGCGTAGGTGGGTGGCTTGGAAATGAGAACGCCTATAAGGAATTGGCGCAGCACGTAGTATGGCTGGAGGTGCATCAGTAAAAGCAAATATGAATACTTGCTTGATCTCACACCAACAAAATCAAAACAAACAAGCTGACCGCGAGTGGAGTAACCACTGGTTCCACATCTGGCCACTAGATGTCAGGTCGTGTCCGAGTGCTCGGTCCCGGCTGCTGTTGGTCGGGGGTTCAGACGCGGACGGTCGAGCTGCAGCGAAGGCGGTCAGCTCGAGCGCGTGTGGAGACGGCGCCGGAGACGGACAGCAGACTGGTGAGTACGCAACAAGGACAAAACATCCCTCCCACAGTGTCATGTTAACTGTATATCTAAAGAATGCGAACCGAAACCGCATACAGGAGCAGACTGGTTATTGATTCGACTCGGATTGAATCGATTGGAGTTGTTCAATCAAAATTCCTTGAATAAAAAAATCGTTCGCCAACAGATCTTTGGATTTATCATTCATGAAACGTGATTTCATCGAAACCCAAATGGAATCAAGGCTCATTGAATTACAAGATAAAAAGATTCTTATCACTGATATAAAATTGTCTCCTTTTAAATTCTCATCACCACTTGATCAGGGTACCGCGAGTCACTGATCAGATTTTCGGTCACAAGATGCCTTTTTTAGAGTCATCGAGTGTAGACGGCGCTGTTTTACTCTAGTCCCCAAGCACCGGGAACACGATATAATCGCTGAAAAGACGGGTCGCGATCAATCCTTGGCTCGCTTACTCGGCAACTGCGCATATAGATATACCCGTGTTTGAGGGTTCCGAGAGTAGCTTTTAACCCGTTTAGAGGGTCGTAGTGCCCTCGCTCCGGGTGTAGTCGGTTTGTTAAACGCAAGGAAAAGTGGAAACTTTTACACGGTGGTCTGACTCTATGGCAGAGTGTAACTCGCGTTTCTGGAGTACAAAATTATATATAATATTAGTTTAACGATTTAAGCGCACATGGTTAATTGTGTAGATAAATAATAAATACAATGCAGTCCCAGTGGCTTTATAAATTTAAACTGAAATATTATTGCTGCCTATCAATGTTTTAATGGTCAAATATATATAATATATATAATATATATATATATATATATGCAAGGGCCTCCACCACAGGTTTGAAGTTGGGGGGAGGCGTGGATTCATGAGCTCAACGAGATATAGGGCTGAATATATGGGATATTGGTGGGAAACAGACTCTACCCCTGACCGGGCCTATGATTCACGCTTTTGCCAGCACCAGGTTCCTGTCTCAATAGAGCCTGACCAAGACTGGCTCCTACCTGGAACGGGCCTGCGTGTCACTAGAACGAGCACGCAACAATAATTTGCCAAGATCGGGCCCTGTTGTGACCGGACTTTTGTTTTGACAGGGCCCCATATCACGTCTTTGCCAGCACCGGGCCCCTGCCTCGATGGGGCCTGACCAAGAACGGGCCCGTTTCAAGAATATGCCAGCATCAGGCGCTATCGTGACCGAGCCCCCTATCACGCCTTTACCAGCAGACCTGTGCTCCTCGGATCCTAACAACGGATCCCGGAATCTGATCTCTGGGATTCGGATCCCGCAGATGGGATCCGGAACCCGGATCCACTGGGACCATAGATCCACATACACAATTTGTCGATGGATCCACTGGGATCCCAGATCCAGCTGCTATTTCAACCGCTATTTTCATCGTGTAATGTGTATGTAGGTACTATGTATTGCTGATTTCCAGTGCTTTTGCATTTTACCGTTCACATCCCATTCGAAGTTTTGTCTTTTTAAGTTGCTTTGCTTGTGTAACCAATGTACTTATACTGACGCGGCGCTAGAATAGCCACACTCTGGATTTATCTCCAAGAACCGTCATAAATAAATAGAATATATAGATCCGTCTTCAACATTGGTCGGCAAATTCGTCGGAATCCGAGATAACAGACATTTTGCATGGGAATTGGCCACTGGGATCCCAGTCCCGCCATTATACAGATAAATATTTTCGGAAACCCATATTTTAAGTAATTGTCAGTACCTACTTTTCAATTAGTTGCGAATGAAACTTGCAATGCCACATGCCTTTTGTTAGATTTTGTCGAGAAATACCATAATTATGGCATAATTTATAAGTCGGATCTTGTCAGATCCGAGATCTCGTGATGGTCAGAGATCCATTTTCATTATTTTTTCGGCCGCTATATTTATCCATTCGCTATGTTTTTTATGATATTTTAAACGCTGCTATTTGCGACTGTCCCGTCGTCCAGATGCGAAACGAATTTGCCTCCTTGGTTTGACCGAGATGTGGTGCAAAGTACGGTTGCTCGAGAAGAGCAGAGCGGTTTTTCGGAAGGAATGAAAAGAAATCGGTTCTGGGGAACCGAGGCGCGATTTTCGGGATATGAAAAGGCGTGTTTTAAAAATGCAGCCGATTCACAAAGTATAGTGCTTATGCTAATACGGGACTAACGGAGGGAGTTTAAATCCAACCAAAAGTTTTGGTCACTTTTTTGAAAACTGGTCAAAAAACGAGTAACAGGTCTATGTCAGCATTGAGGTGGATGGAACCGAGATCACGGACGACGGGGTATAGGACGCAGTGTGCTCAAATAGGTTTCGCTTTAAAGTTCCTCCGACCCGCCATTTCTGAGCTTCCTGATGCGATGCCCGTGTATAACTTGGTCGTATTAGCTTGCTCGAATGTGCTTAAATGCTTGTCAAGGACGATTCCGCAGCCCGTGAGCGTATTCCCCTACCAACAAGGCGTGTGGCGCCGTGACGGCATCAGTGCCCGTAGTTATCGAAATGCACTTAAGCACTCGTAATTACTCGTTAACGTCAAGCATTTTGCCAACTGATCATTGGACGAAGGTGTGCTTTCCGAGCTCTGGGAAACGGGCGAAATATTGTGCCTGTCTTCAAAAAGGGTAGTACAAAAGATCCGAACTGCACCGGCTCTAATTTCACTGATTCCCTCTTTTGGCAGGTACTCCTGAGAAAGTTGGTGTATAGTAAGCCTTTTGCACAGGGTGGTGGCGCCTGCTATCTCACAGCACAAATGGATTCATTTGCGGGGTAGGTCGTGCGTTTGACTAAACTGGCATCACTACTGGAGCACAGCTTGGGACTCATAGAAGACGCGCCTGTCAAACCCGATTGCATCTATACAGATTTCGGTCAGCCTTTCAAGTGTAAAAATCATTGTCTTTCTGGTACACACTTAAAATTCGTACAATATCACAGGTTGAGCCCTAAAATGGTTAACATCTTCCTAGATAACCGGTGAACAGCGAATAGTAGTCAACGCAAGTGCTCAGAGTGGTGCGGGTATACGTCGAAACTCCGGAAGGGGATTGATCCTCCAATTTTGTTCTCTTCTATAGCATTAATAGACTTGCCGGACGATATGATTCCTCTCGAGTTCTTGATGTTTGCGGACGATGCAAAATTGGTACAGAATAAATTTCATGTCAAAACGATGCAAAATACTTCAAAGATTTAAATCAGCTATATAAGTTGGTCAGAGAGAGAGTTGGATGCTTAACCTGAACCCCTCGTCCAAGGTGCGAAATCTTTTCGGAGAACCTTGAGAACAAAACATTTGTAAACGCAACTATTCGATCGGAACACCACGCTGAAGACGTGGAATATATTCGCGATTTAGGAGTAACTCTGGACACAAGCTGATATTAGCATCATATCGAAAATACCGTGGAAAGAACAATATAGAGCTTGCGTCTATTAGATCGTTCAGAGGGTACCCGAGAGGAATATATCAAGGTGGCACAGTAATGACATCGTATTTTCCTACGTCCGTTCAATATGGAATACTGTAAAGGTGATGTGGGCGGTTGCCGCTCGAGCACACTGATAGGCTGCAGAAGATAGAGCATGAAGTTCTCATGTGGCTGAACGCTCACTGTCGCTCACAATTCACCATCCATGGCGGTACGATGATATTTGTCGTCCATTTTAAAAACTTGTTTTCTGTTCGGCGTAGGACTTCATCATGATTTTTATGTTATTCACAACGTTTTTTAAGGTAAATTATCATGTCATTTTTAATACTGCAGTCATTTTTCCGTCAATGTACCGTTCGTACTACCAGGCAGCTGCCCCTCAACATTGTTTAATGTGCCTGTACGCCAAGGTTAACACGGTCAAAGAGGGACTGTTCGCCAGACTCCCAGCAACTTAACCGCTTTATAGGAACGTGTTCGATGCTGATTCTTTGCGCTGACACACAGCGTGAACCGAGTTCCGTACTACAAGGGTGAAGGCTGTACGTCGCGTCCAATTGTAACCATGTTTGTACTTTGTGTGTGCCTGTGAGTGTCTCGTCAGTGTCGATATTTTATGTGTCATTGGGATTGTATCTGTGTCATGGTGAGTGTCGATTCATTTTTATGCCATATTTTTATGCATCGATTTTTGTGCTGTATTAACCAAGCTTTATGCCATATTTTTGCATATTTTGTGCCCATGTTTTGTATGCATATTTTTTATGTCATATTTATGTTTTTTGGTGTAATTTAGTATAGTTTTTGAAAGCATGTTTTTTGTCTTAGATTGTTTTCAACTAGCACATTTTATATATGGACTCGTCGAGTCATTTGGGGGTAATCCCGTTCGTACGAAATTTGTGAGAGGAGGTGAGAACAAACAAACAACAGTGTGTAATTGAGGGAGTGCAACCAAGATCCACTGTTATATTCTTTGGTCGTCGGGATTCCAATGGATCATAAATCTAGACATTGCGTGTTTGTGCGAGAGTCTCTGGAGTGATAATTTTGTGTCGAGAATATGTTGTCTGCCAGCATCGGGCCCTTGCCTCGATCGGGCCAGGATCGGGCCCCTCTTAGGAAGGGGCTCGTATAGCATAATTTGCAAGTAGCAGGCCCTGTTGTTACCGGGCTCTCGTCCTGACTGGGCCCCATATCACGCCTTTTGCTAGCACCGGGCCCCTGCCTTGATCGGGTCTGCCTGATCAAGACCGGGCCCCTACCAGAAACGGGCCCGCATCAAGAATTTGCAAGAGCCGGGTCCTCATCCTAACCAGACCCCATATCACGCCTTTGTCAGGACCGGGTCCCAGTCTCGATCAGGCCTGACCAAGACCAGGCCCCAGCCAGATATGGGCCAAAATACGGGTCCTTTGTATGCGTGCCCTTCAGAAATTTCGGGGGAGTTAGCTGACACTTTTACCCCCCCCCCTTCCTGCGTGCGCAACTGCCAACTTGCCTCGGGATACTCCCGCTACTGGCTGTCAGTGGTACCTACATGCCTAGAGAAGGGGCGTCGCCACCGGGGATGAGGGGCGGGAGGTTCCCCAGGATGCTCAGCGGAGTCAGCCCTCCCCAGATTCGCAGGATATTAACATTAGCCCAATAGGGCTGGCCCCCTAACCCATATGGCTGTCCAAACCCCACTCAAAGTTGTGTGGCGACGCCACTGCCTTGAGAGGTGACTTGTTGACCAAGTTAAAACATACTTTCCGCTTATAAAAAAGCTGAGGCGACTTATACATGCGCATTACTGCTAAGTTCCGGTGACATGGCTGTTCAATCCTATTCCCTGCGGGGGCCGATGCTGCCCCCCGGTGTTATTTTTGCTTGCCGCTTCTAAACCGTTAGGCCTAGCGTCTTGTAACTTTGTGACTTTTCCTAAATTGAATTATGCATGTTGTGTCAAAACTTAGATAAATATGCCCTGTGGCGGATCCAGAGGGGGGCCAGGGGGCCATGCCCCCCCTTGGGCCTCGAACTTGAGGGGCACTCTGACCGCCTGAGGGGGCACTCTGGCCGCCTGAGGGGGCATTCTTGTCGCCTGAGGGGGCACTCTTGTCGCCTGAGGGAAACTCTTGTCGCCTGAGGGGGCACTCTAGCCGCCTGAGGGGCACTCTTGTCGCCTGAGGGGCACTCTAGCCGCCTCAGGGGGCACTCTGGCCGGCTGAGTGCCCCCTGACATTTTGCAACTCTGCTGACCTGAGGGGTCCTTAACATTTTGCAAAAAAAAAAAAGCTGAAATAGGGGCACCCTCAAAATATAGTGGACCAAATCCGTCGAGTTTTCAGATTTGGTATAGGTAGGGGCACCACTGCAATTGATGGCCCCCTCCTTGAAGATTTTCTGGATCCGCCACTGAATAGGCCCAGCAGAAACGGTGCCAGGGGCATTTTTTCGGGGAGTGTTACGAATGCAGTGGTGCGGCGCTTACTTCCTCGGCTCAGGGGAGGGGGGGGCGCAAGAGCGTTCTCCTGAGCCGAGACGCGCCCATGGCGCGCCCGCAGGTCGTACCCGGAGGACGCAATTTTTTGCATGTCGCGCCTCCCGCCTGACCAAAGTCCTGGATCCGCGCCTGCGATGCTACTGCAATATATATAATATTTAATTGGATTGTACATATCTTGGGTCAGAGACTCGCTCAGGTACATAAAATGGAATGTGATACGGGATACCTACCGTCAAATTAGGTCCCACTTTAAACTAGTAAGATGATAAAGGCGTTAAGCACATGTGCCCCCCCCCACACACAACACACTCTTCGATGTTTTGCCTGAATCCCACTATGTGTAAAGATATGTCATATTTAGCTTAAACAAGTTAGCAGCAAACAAACAAAAAGGGACGCTCATATCGTCACACAATCACGAACGTGCATATTTGTTAATCCAGAAAATACCCCATTTTACATCCCCTGAATACGCCTATGATTGTTACGCATATCGCGCCCTGCGCATTTCATTATGTCACAACTCACATCACCAAAATTTTCCGGGCCGTACGCTGCCACTCCCGTCCCTTTCGTTCAATAAACTACGAGCCGACTGGAGGCCAGCTTGGCCCGTTCAGGCCCCAGCTACTGAGGCCCCAGTGCAGCGGGCGAACGCTCCTCCTCAGCCGACTATGTCGCGCCGCAGCCAACTGACGCCCGTATGCCCTGTGCCTCTAACGATTATATTCAGCTCCAGTCGCAGCGCCGGCAATCGAAGTTCATAAATGAGTAAACATGCTTATCTATTGACCTAGTCACATTTTTGTTTTAACTTGCAATTTGATATTCATACTATTATGGTATTTTACTATCGGCTACCCGGGCTCAGACGGTGAACGTTAGCGACTGCGTTGAGCGGCAACCTTTCTAACATCCCTGCAACGATTTGACGATGTTTCCCTTCACACTGCGACAGTTTTACGATATATACGCAGGCGCAGATCCAGGGGGCCTTGGCGCCCCCCCCCCCCCCCCCCCCTGGCCGGGACTTTCCTATGGCGCGCCCGTAGGGCGCGCCGGAGAGCGCAACTTTTTGTATTGCGCGCCCCCCCTCCCTTACCGAAATCCTGGATCCGCGCCTGATACGTTACATAACTAATAGCTATTCCTCACCATGTGTATAGGTACATATTGACAAATATGTAACATATTTTTCAATATGTCGTGATATATAACTTAATGTTGGCGTTGTGGTGTGGTACGGGTATGTGATTTTGTTTAGGAAATGTTGCGGCTCTCTCGCCCGGCTGCATTCTCTGTTGGTCCAGCGGGACGTGAGACGCTATAGCCGTAGCAGGCTACGATTCAGGCTGGTGTCCGTATCGACACGTTGTCACGTGACGATCTGCTCAGGTCACCGCCACCGCGCCGATTCAATTGATTATCGGTGCTGGTGACACGCCGCTGGCGTCAGCAGGATATTAAACCGTCAACCTCATATTATAACCATCGAACATCAATAAATTCATTTGCGGCTATCGACAGTCGACACTGGCAAAGTATATCGTGCGATGTTCGGTGTTGATTAACGTAGTAACTGTGGTACATATCTGATATCCTATCAACTAGCAATAGATAATCATAACAAATACGGTACTGTGACCGGTAACCATTAATAGGTATATCCGTGAAGTTAGCGACGGATTCAGATTCAAATTCAGCGTCGAATAGCGATTCATGTCAAAATGTGAATACAGGTAATTTTGACACGCTGATTACGACAATGTGATTCATTTAAATATCCCAAGGTCTATCCTCAATGCCTTTTTTTCAAGTCAAGATGACAACGGCGGCCAAAGCCACTCAAGTCATCGTCGATTTCAAAAAATTGTCTCATTCGAATTCCTCGGCACTTCCTCGCACCGCTTCGCAAGCCCTACTCATGGCAAGTGACCTGTATCTCCTCTTGTCAAGGCAAGACGGCATGGTTTATAAACGAACCGAGGTTATTGTCCGATCGCCTATGAATAACGGTCTTTGACCACTGACCGGAAACCATAGTCATCAGAAGCCACAGATTCGTACCCCTGCTCATCCGTAAGGCCTGCTGTGTCTCAGCTGTCCCTCGGCGTGCACCGCCCCGGTCCGGCGCACACCCGTCATTTCGGCGCGCTGCGTTCGTTACCGCACCACTAATGCCGCCACCGCGCCACTAATGCCACCAACGCTCCGCGCCACCACTAATGGTGACTCAGGCTGTACAAATGACCCGTCAGACGCCGACCTGCCCCGCCACGGATTGCACAATGGTGTACTAACAATGGACAGAGGACACCCAATGGACACTCACTACCTGACACTATCGACAGCTATAGAGGCAGCACCTATACCTACTACTATCTGTACGAGAGACGGCGTTTTTCCAGTGATCATTAGCCTCATTAGTGTCATTACTCTGTACCGACTCTGCAGAGATAGTCTATTTTTGGTGACGGTGGTGCTCTGTTTTTGGTGTCGGCGGTGGGAGTGTTGCCGGCATGCTTCACATCAGTTAGTGTCGTTAGTGCCAAAGTATCCTTTCTCAATGGTATAGTGGAAGTTTACGTTGTCAGCAGCACAAGTGGCGATTAGGTGGAGTCATCATAGTCGTGTGCTAATCCCTGATAGAGTATGCTCACTTGTGGCATTTTTATCAGTTTAAATAAGGCAATGCAATGCAATGAGCCGGAACACAAGTAGGCCTCGTCTGGTTGATTGAAGTCCGGTGAGGCGCCCTAGACTGACAGGGTCTTTAGAGAACGTGTCATGTTTTTTAATTTAGTTCACTTGAGGCATATCCAAAGACTAATAATATAGAAGTATGGTATCATTTAGTGTCTAGTAAGCGGATCTTGTGTTAGTTTAGTCAATTTTTTGAAAGTGGTTATGCTTGCATGCGAAAGTTTTGAGATTTCACACACGTGTCCAAATTTCGGTTTTGTTCTGATATTCAGCAAAAAATCGTCTGTGAAGGATGAACCGAGGATGAATATATTTGCTCTCGTGAATGTTGAGCTAGTGGCACGTACATGAATGTCATTCTTATTCTCTGCACGAGAATTGCCAACACCGGCAACCAGACAAGGGTTCACTGCGTTCTAGCAAGACGTGCGACTGGTCCACCACCACGGTGCCGCAGAGCTGGCTGCAAAGACAAGAGTTCGGCTACCGAAGTCATCCGTCCCCTCACTGCGCACCCTTGCCTGCAAAAGCCCCTGAAATCTCTCGTTGGACTGGGGGTCTGTGACGTCCCCATGGCGGATCTACGCAAAATAACAACGCATCTCTTAAGAGAACCTAAGCAGCAACGGTTGAGAGGCCGTGCTGATTCAGTGGAAAAACAGGAAATGAGTCGAGCTGTGCGACACCCATGCGCTGGCGGTCGAAGGTCCGTGTTTACTTAAGGGAAGCACCCTTGATTCGAGACACAGCTGGCGAAACCGAGTAACTAGTTTAGTGACAGTGAGTGAACACTGTAAGTCACCAACAATGAGCGTGCATGTGCATAATACAGTTCTTATGAGTGCAAAAAATGCGTTTAATTATTGCTCACGATTTTTTCCAGTAAGATCAAGCAAAACCGAATTCGACCTCCAGAGGAAAAGTCCTCCAAAACTTGTTTCCATTCAACAAACCACATTAAAAATGTATAAATAACAAAATGTCCAGATTGATACTCCGACCAGGCGTGATACTAAATTTATATATTTTAATCCATTTTAAAAGTCTTAAATAGGCAAATCAAAAAATACAGTTCTATTGAAAGACCCTGTATGTAGATCAGAATGTTCTCGCAGAATGATAAATCTGAATAGTCTGTCAGGTGCTGACGGAGTGTACTGGACGAATACGCTTAGGTCTAAGTGTTGGTTATGTTGTTTATTTTATCACATTTATTTTATTCGACATTGCGCTTTGCTGTTTGCTATCCAGCAAGCACTTCACCCATGATTGGCAATGAAGTATACAAATATTGAGCGTCTGCGTACCTGTTCCCCTGTAGGTCACGGGCGCCGAACAAATAGGAAGGTAACACAAATCACTCTGTCGTTTTACTTTACAAGCAACTTTGCATTGGATTGAGTGCCAGTGACGACAAAGGTGACAATGTCTCCACTCCAGGTAGGCGGCACTTAGAAGTTAAGAGATATCTTACGTTCGAGTAATAAACTAGTTAAGGGGAGATAATGACCCTTTCCACACACACAATGAAGTTATTACTTGAAATGGACAGAGTAGGGAGAAGGGACCAAAATATACTGTAAATTAATAACATTTTGCATGTAAACATTCGTACCGAAATATATTTCAAGCTAAAGTTGATAAGCGTTCCACGCTTATAACGGTCGGTACTCACAAATATTTGGTAACGAGTTCACTGTCCGAGACAAAATTAGCCTGCCTACGTATTGTTAATTATCATTGAGACCATAGATATCTGTAGTAACTGTAGTTAACTGTAGTTAACTTAACTGTAGTTACTACAGTTATCTATGTTGAAGCATATAGTATGTTTCATGGACTCTTTTTGCTTGGGGATATGTACCAAACTTTACGGCATGAGAGTGCGATAACAAGGGTACCTATAGGCTATAACCGAGTACCCCTATTTCTTCCACATGCTCATGTGCGCTGAAGTTTAAAAACTAAATTGGCTACAGAACATATCTGATATAATTTGCTCTTAACCAGAGGTTCCGCCACGATTGGAAGTGTCTCCCCATTCTTGAGCCAGGGGTGATTATCCCTCCCCATTTTCCATTACAAACAACAAGAAATCAGTGCTTGGTTGTACTTATCATGTGTTACCTATTCCCTGTTCGCTTTCGCCCCCGCTCAACAGCATTTCACTTACGTTCCCAGCCCCCCCTTCTCTACCTCCCTGCTCAACAATTATTCGTTTTCGATCACGCTCCTCCCTCCCCCTTCGCTCGCTCAACAACGCTATCGATATGTAGGTAAAGACCAGAATACAATGCTTTTCAATGCAATTTACAAGAGTAACTTTTGCTTTTAAAAATCAAAATATCCTACCCTCAGCATGTTGCTCAGTTGGCTTACATTCGCCACTAGCCACCAGCCAGCCAGTTGCACAATACTGTGCCGCACTGCTTTATAGTGATGCGGGCTAGTCTACCATCCACGGCGACCGATAGCACACCCCGTCAATACTGAGCGTATGCTTTTATAGTGATGCGGGCTAGTCTAATCACCACGGGCGACTCGATAGCTGCCAGCCGCACAATACTGTGCGCACTTGCTTTAAGTGATGCGGGTTAGTCTCCCAATCCAGGCGAAACTCGATAGCCGCCCGCACAATACTCGTGCCGCACTGCTTTATAGTGATGCGGTTAGTCTAGCCGATCTCACGGCGGATCGATAGCCACAGCCCGCACAATACGTGCCACTGCTTTATTTATGTGATGCGGGCTAAAAGTCTAGACATCCACGGCCGACTCGATAGCTCAGCCCCGTACATACTTCCGCACTGCTTTATAGTGATGCGGGTGAAGGTGGCCCTCCCATCCAGCGGCGAACTCGGATAGCCAGCGCATCAATCCGTGCCGCATGCTTTATAGTGATGCGGGCTAGTCTACCATCCACCGGCGTACTCGATCAGTCCAGCCCGCACATCTGTGCCGCAACTGCTTTATAGTGCTTGCGGGCCTAGTCGTACCATTTCCACGCGACTCGAATAGCCACAAGCCCGCACAATAACTGTGCCGCACTGGCTTTATAGTGATGCCGGGCTAGTCTAGCCATCCACGGCGACTCGATAGCTCCGCCCGCACAATACTGTGCGCACTGCTTATAGTGATGCGGGCTAGTCTCGCATCACGGCGATCGTAGTCAGCCCGCACAATATGTGCGCACTGCTTTATAGTGTGCGGGCTAGTCTACTCCACCGGCGACTCGCTAGCCCAGCCGCACAATACTGTGGCCGCACTGCTTTATAGTGATGCGGGCTAGTCTAACATCACGGCGACTTCGATAGCCACAGCCCGCATGCCAGCTCGTTCGCTACGGGCGCACTAAGCTCAGGCCCAGTCCAACCCAGTCACGTGATGACGTGACACAGGACACTAATCGTCTTCTTGTGGGTGTCAGTCAGGGCATGTACTAGAATAAAATAAAATTAGGAAGCAGACGAGGTGGCGAGGGAGGCAATAGGTCTCAACAAACAGCGGGGTGACCCATTGGACCCAACTCGGCTGTAACTTCAGAGGAGGTAGATAGGCTGGTCACCTCACCACCTATGCCCTGTTCCTGTGGGGTAGCGGCACCGCAGGCAGACATGCGCATACAATTAAATCAAACTTGCAACCCTGGTCAAGTTTTTTCCAAGCTGTGCGAAGACATTGTAATTTGTGTTGCATTGTATTGCAGTTTGTACGTTTTGTATTGCAAGCATTTCATCATGGAATGTATTTATACAAATTCATTGGTTTAATTGCAAACATAACGTTGCTCGCTTAGTATTCAATTTTTTAATGATTTCACAAGATATACCTACCTGAACCTGTTCAATTTATAATGAGTTTAAATACTACTTTAAGCAGTTGGAATACGTAGAACATTATGTATACATGCTAGGAATAACAATGCCATCTCAGTGATTACATGTGTCCTTAGATGAGGCAACGCAAAAAAAAACCATCTACACAACCGCTGTGCCGTAGTAGTACAGCGCGTGCAGAGAAGGAGGCGGATAACAGACAAGACGAGAGAGCAGATACAGAACTTACGGCAATAATAGGGCGAAATTAAGATGGTTATCAGATTGGAGCAAATTACAGGGAGCTAGCAGAACAAGTTTGTCTCATTAAAATAATTTGCTCCGTGCAGTGTCAATTTGCCTTTTTGTGCCTTCTATGAATATCGCGTGTAAGTCATAAATCTAAGTCTTGCTTAAGCATTTTGAATTTCCTGAACAAACTGCAGTAGTTCAGGCTCTTCATCAATAAATAAGGGATGTTTGTAATTTGTATGCTTGGACAGAATGACCTTTATCCTCGTCAACAAGTTTATTGAAAACATTCAAACACACTCTGAGGTATCTTGTTTCGGAAAAGTTGCCCATTATTAACATTCAAACTCCAGACGAAATTATATTTATTATACACATAGTTTATGCTTCTAACTATTGTTTCACCGAGGCATAAATTCATGCAAAACATTTTGCAACTAGAGGTTACTTGATGGAAATAGTTCACATTGGATGTTTTTTTTTCAAACACGATTTGACTATATTTTGAAATACAATTTCTTTTCATAATGTCAAAAATAGCCATACATCGCGCCGATTCAGGACAGAAGGGCGTACATTATTAATTTTATCAAAACTATATGCGTACCTCCGTTCAACGTCAAACGTGGCTCAGCCAATCAGATATTCGAAAGTAGTCGCGTAATATAGCCTCTGCCCAGGTGTAGAAGGCCCACATTCTTGACATTCCTTATTTATGGCCCACATTCCTTCGACCAAAAGTCAAATATATTCGGCTGGAGAGCCCTTTCAGTCCAGAAAATTTGCAGTTAGGGTTTTTCAACACGGGCTACAAAACTGCTATCTCAGTTCAAAACCCATGTTGAAAGTGAACTATTTTTTTAAGTAGCAAGAAGCAGAGTGCAATTTCTTTTTGGAAATATAACATAAAAATAATACTACATAAATATACTTAAATATGCAGAAAACATGCCCATCTATATTTGCTCCATATTCGTGGATGTCTGTCCAATTAGCCCTGTATTTCGCCACTGCTCTAGGCGTAGGTAAAGCACACTATGCCTCTGGTCGACACGACGTGCCGCGTCTGGCCAGTACGCCGCGCCAGCTGCCCTTCCGTTGTCGTGTGTCGCCCCATCCGTCTGTCAGGCGATGTGGAACAGGACATTGCCATTCAGGCCGCCTTGGCAGTGGGTGGGAGGAGAGGTGTACTAGACCGCGCCGCGACGCCATCGTCGTGCTCCTTTCTATGTGAGGTGTGGTGTGTCTTAAAGGGAACAGTTCACCTTTAACATGGGGTTTCGAGTTGAGATAGCCAAGTTGTGGCGCATACTCGAAAATGACTTGTGACGCTTTCACATGTTCAAAGAAACCTCTTAATTATTTAATATTCAGTCCTAAAAGTCGGGACCGGGTATACCCGGTAACTCCAATCGATGATTGACTGATTTGGCTGATATGACGCATGATTATGACGTAAGATAAACGTAAGACTTGGGAAAAGTTGTTTGATAGAAACGCATAGTGCTGGACTGGACAAGAACATTATTGTTTCAGTACCATCATTTCCTGGATTGCAAGAATAAACTTTGTAAGGATTTATCGTGATTTTGATGCTTAAATCGTCTATTAAACGTTATTCTCAGCAGCATTCTCAGCGAAATTATTCAGACGTACCTAGTCTTACAGATGAGCCGAAATCCGTCTTCATCTTGCTTGCTTTCTTGCGTGCATGGGTTTCAGGAATAACTTCCGTTTCACTGCACTGATGATGCAAAAGAATACACTGGTAATTTGCCGTAAATGAATACATGGTATAGGCTAAGTTGAAATACTTAACACAACTTTCAACGTCCATAGATGAACCACGAAAACTTCTTCGTGAATAAACACATAACGGCAAAGAATAAGCATGTGATTTGACTTCAAATTAATCTCCGTGGTTCTAAAAGCGTTGCATTTTCCCGCATCTTCAACAATTTATTAGGCAAGTACTGTCTTTTATGCGCCACGATCCCTCCAAATCGATGACGTTTTGATGACATACGTCCTACGTGCTTCTTAGAAAGCATATTTCGCGTTATTTAGAGGAAAAAAGTACTAATTTGAACCAAATATCTGACTTTTTAATTTGCTTTTTCCGCGTAAATATATATTTGTATGACCTACTAGTATCATGATGACTAATTTCTAGCTTTTCTTCGTCATTTCTGAGCTTTTTCTCGTTTTTTTTTTCTCAAGGTGAACTGTTCCCTTTAATAAACGTGAAAGTTGTGATCCATAAATCCGGCAAACAGCGCATCCAAGGTGAACCGGGCATCACAATTTTGATCTTCGGCTTTATCTTATTCGGAATTCAGATCACCGAATCTTTTTGCTTAATATGAAGTTTGATGAACAAATATTGAAATCAACTTATGATGTTAGCTTGTTTTTCTTCAAATTTTCAATTTCATTTAGAAGAGTGGATTTTGGGTAAAATATCTCCTAAGATAGTCTTTCAAGTATATTGCTAAACAACACAAAGCAAGCCTCTTAGAAGACATATTTCGCTCTCACCGGTCGTGTCTTTTGTATGCGCATTTACAATGCCTATACAGTGTTCCTACAGTTACATCGCCGCCAGTACATTACTACCGTACCTGTGCCGTCTTTGTCCAGAAACGGCCGACATCACGGAGGACATTGCGGTTATGTGTGTTTTCCTTGGTTGCCATGGGGATATAGTCGGTGTTTATGGTCCGCTTGGCGTCGCAGAAAACCGCGGCAATTCATATAGTCATACGTTGAGAGAGTCATTAGGGAGAACGCCTAGCTATTGGCCTGGAAAGAGGAGCTAGGTGGCCTGCTTATTCAGCAAGTTGCTTTTTATTAATCAAGATCAATGGTGTTATAATAGTATTCAGGCGCGGATCCAGAGGAGGGGGCGCTAGGGCTCTCCCTTGAGCCGGGTTGCGCGCGCATGGAGGGCGCAACTTTTTGTATGTGGCGCCGCCCCCGCTTAACCAAAGTTCTGGATCCGCGCCTGGTATCTCAACGGAACTTCTAAGCTACGGCCAACCTATCATAAGAAAGACGGGTGATGTTTATCTTCGCAGTGTGTGCTCAGTAGCGACTATGCGGACTGTGCAGGGTGCTGTTTAAATGCATTAAGAATGAGCAGTTTACTTTCCCAATATCTTGAATTAAGTAATCATCATACAGCCATCGAAAATCAGGGAGTGAATTAAGCATCGAATCCAAGGAGCATTCCTCCCTTCTCGAAATGTGTCAGATGAACACCAATTCCCAGTCATGATCAGCTGGGCTAAAAAAATTGGGTGGCTAAACGTTAACATAGTATATGTAGTATGCTAATGAACTTAATCCCTGATCTAATATTGATGAGTGGGCGGGCCATGGGTCTTACGTTGAGATTAATCAACATATATGGTCGGGGACTGGTTGATTGGTTGGCTGAGTGGTTGAGGCCACTTAACACTTAATCAATCGGCCTGGTTATGTCAGGATGTGTTTCAAAACTGGGCTGGACTGGGCTTGGGCTTAGCGCGTCCGTAGCGAACGCTGGCATGCGGGCTGGAGCTATCGAGTCGCCGTGGATGGTAGACTAGCCCGCATCACTATAAAGCAGTGCGTCACAGGTATGTAACGGCTGTGGCTATCGAGTCGCCCGTTGGATGGTAAGACTAACCCCATACTATAAAAAGCAGTGCGGCACAGTATTGTAACGGGCTGTGGCTATCCGAGCGCCGTGGATGGAGACTAACCCGCATCACTATATAAGCAGTGCGGCCAAACAGTACTCCACGCCGCCTGTGCCTATCCGAGTCGCCGCTGGATGGTAAGACTACCCGCATCATCTATAAACAGTGCGCGACAGTAATTGTGCCGGGCTGGAACCTATCGATCGCCGTGGATGGAGACCTAACCCGCCTCACTATACAAGCAGTGCGGCACAGTATTGTACGGGCTGGAGCTATCGAGTCGCCGTGGATGGTAGACTAGCCCGCATCACTATAAAGTAGTGCGACACAGTATTGTACGGGCTGGAGCTATCGAGTCGCCGTGGATGGTAGACTAGCCCGCATCACTATAAAGCAGTGCGGCTCAGTATTGTGCGGGCTGGAGCTATCGAGTCGCCGTGGATGGTACGACCGAGCCCGCATCAACTATAAAGCAGCTGCCGGCACAATATTGGCTACGGGCCTGGAGCTATCGCAGTCGCCGTGGATGGTCAGACTAGCCGCATCAATATAAAAGCCAGTGCGGCAACGTATCTGTACGCGGCTGGAGCTTATCGAGTCCGCTGCGATGGTAGCTACCCGCATCACATAACAAGCAGTGCGGCAGCAGCATGTACGGCTGGAAAGCTATCGAGTCCGCCGTGATGGTTAGACTAGCCCCGCCATCACTATAAACGCAGTGCGGCTCACGTATTGTCGGCGCGCTGTTGCCATCGACGTCGCCGCTGGCATGGTAGACTAGCCGCATCACTATAAAGCAGTGCGGCACGGTAGTCTATCGTGCAACTGGCTAGTGGCGAATGTAAGCCAACTGAGAAACATGCTGAGTATTTTTGAAGGGCGAAGGCAATGCAACTCCTGTAAATAACATTGAAAAGCATTATTCTGGTCTAAACTCTATACATATCAATTGATCATATTGCTCGTTGGTATGAAATAGTTCTGAATTAACCTAAATCTTTCCGCAGTAAACACACCGGTTTATTTTCGCTGGCTCCACCCCCGTCAGCTGGCCTTTAAGGCAGAAATATAGCACATTTTGCGTAACGCAGGTAAATTGCGTCTCGCAGGCAATCACGTTTAGGAGTTCGAGCGAGACGTTTAGGCCGTCTCGCTCGAAAATCTTGTCTCGCACGTTACCACGTGAATCGTGCAGAAAAGTTGAGCTAACTCTCTCGCATGCGAGATAGATGTCGCCGCAAGACCATCGATTCGGGAACGAGATCTGTCGCGATTTCGCAGTGGAGCTGTGAGATGCGAGACGGAACGCGATCGGAAAGTGTTTTGCGTATTTAAATGGGAGTTGCGAGACACAATTTGCATGCGAGGGAGCCATGTTTCAGTCTTTGCAGACATCGGCAAACAGCATCCGAGAGTAGCGTTGTTGAGTAATTAACGACTCTTAATTTGTGTTAAGTCAGTCTGAGAGCGTATGCTCGATTGAGCAGCTAGTTACTATCGACCGCTCTCGTTACAGATTGCATTTATCGTTAACAATTGATTGCATTTCCATAATCCCTTTGTATATCCCCGATTGCCGATCATCAGCCCCTGTCCTAGATTCCCCTTGTCAGTGCGTGATTGTGAACCACCTTACCCTTATCTTCCCTTTCGTCCCGTGAATGCTAAAAGGCACGAAAGGTCCAAAAAGTTTGTATTTCAACCAAACCCTAAAATGTGAAAAAAAATAAGCTGCTTCGTGATTATTGAAATGTGATAACAATATTAGTTCAGTCGTCCTGCGTAGCTGTTCACATCACTTATGAGTCGTGGCTTTTGATTGGTCCATTTACCAAGACCGTTTCAACGTGTCATGTTTTCAAAATCGAGAGCTGATTTGTGATTTAAACATTTATATTTCCAGACGCGCGTTTCGACCGCTACCGATGGTTAGAAGCATCAGCGTGTCGCCCGAGCCTTCCAAGGATCTGGAGATGCACGGTCACAAGGGCATGCCGGAGCCGGCCTTCAGTCAGGCGTCACCCTCCTCCCAGGCTCCGATCGTCATCCACGAGCAGACGGGCGTGCTGTTCGGCGGCGCCGACTCAGGTGAGGAATGAGGACAGGCTCCGGCGGGAGGACTCATGTGAGGACTACAGACTGGCGTGCTGTTTGGCGGCCGCCGACTCAGTGAGGAAATGAGACAGGCTCCGGCGGAGGATCATGTGAGACCTAAGACTGGCGTGCTGCTTCCGGCGGCGCCGACTCAGTGAGGAAATGAGGACAGGCCTCCGGCGGGAGGACCTCATGTGAGACTACAGATTGGCTGTGCTGTTCGGCGGTGCCGACTCAGTGTGTAGGATGAGAATGGCTCCGCGGGAGGACTCTGTGAGGACTACAGACTGGCGTGATGTGTCGGCAGGCGCCGACCAGTGAGGAATGTAGGACAGGCTCCCGGGAGACTCATGTGAGGACTACAGACTGGCGTGCTTGTTCGGCGGCGCCGACTCAGGTGAGGAATGAGGACAGGCTCCGGCGGGAGGACTCATGTGAGGACTACAGACTGGCGTGATGTTCGGCGGCGCCGACTCAGGTGAGGAATGAGGACAGGCTCCGGCGGGAGGACTCATGTGAGGACTACATGACTGGCGTGCTGTTGGCGGCGCCGACTCAGGTGAGGAGGATTTGATGAAGCTGCTCCGGCGGGACGGGACTCCTGTGAGACTACAGACTGGCGTGATGTTCGGCGGCGCCGACTCAGGTGAAGGAATGAGGGACAGGGCTCCGGCGGGAGGACTCAATGTGAGGAACTACAGAACTGCGTTGCCTTTGTTGTCGCGGCCCCGACTCAGGTGGAGGAAGAGGACAGCGCCTCCGGCGGGAGGACTCATGTGAGGACTACAGACTGGCGTGCTGTTCGGCGGCGCCGACTCAGGTGAGGAATGAGGACAGGCTTCGGTGGGAGGACTCATGTGAGGACTATGGAGAGGCTCGGCGGGGAGAACACAGGTGGGGAACTGTCTAGCTGGCGGGAGGATTCAGGCGAGGGTCAGTCTGGATAAGAGGACACAGGTAAATAAAAGTATATGGCGACAGGACAGTAAAGAGCGTTAACAATTATGTTAAGCGTTTTGTAACTCTAATTTTGAAACCGGCCCGCGCCGCTTGATTTGGCAGCGTAAGAAATTCCTTCACACCCAAACGACACAAGCTTCTAAATGCACGTTGAAGCGGCCTGAGATCATCATACATCCTGTAACCTCGCAGACATGATGGATCAATGCGATGATGATTGGTGTTTGAGGCCGCAAATTTTGCTGCTAGAATGGATGCCGAAATAAACTAGTTTCCTGAAGGTTCGATGAACCATTTAGCTACAACGACAATGCACAATAGTCAATACCCGATCCCATCAGTTCATCATAATAAATGTACTAAGCCATAATGAGTCGCCGGGAAATCGTCGCAAGACCTTTGAATGACATTTCGACCGTAGATATTGTATCAGGCTGCTCAGTCTGGACATTTAATCCTCCGTTTACGATGCACGATTGATTGCCAGCAACTCTGAAAACTCATCCCTGATTTTGATTGCATATTTTTTTGCTGCACTTCTATTTATTTATTAAATCAGGCCAGCTTCGGTTGGTAAACTTTTACCGTATGTATTGTATATCAGGTACCCGAGGTACCATCTTTTATCATTACCGTCAGGTATTTCGAAAAATGGTTCCCGATTTTTATATGACTATTTATATACTTTAATGTCATGAGTAATGGGAACAACATGCAGCGTGGTTATACAATAGGTAATGGGTAGTGAGTTGGTATACTAATTACATTAAAATGATTATATAATGTAATATAATGTAATGTAACGTTGTGTATTATTAAAGAATCGATAAACCTAAAATGCTATTTTACTTATGAACAATATGACTCGAATTATCCACCTCAGCGTAGCATATAATGCGGTCACGTAATTCAGCCACGTAAACCTACTAATGTAGGTACCAAGCTCACCATTACAAGCCAAGGCAGTTATTCGATACCCAATACCCACAGTACAAGAAACTGCTGTTATGCATCCACGAGCGCCATCCCCTCAGATACCTGACATGACCATAACCGATAAATTACTGATGCCCTCACAATGCCTGGGGCCCTATGGCAGCCCCGAGGAGGCCTCGCGGGCATGGCAGCGAAGGTCGCGACACACACGGTGGCAGTGCTGATCATCGATTGGTGGTACATACCTGGTGGCGCCAATGCGACTGGTGGGCAGGCGGGGCGTCGGACCGGACCGGGGCGGGACGGGGTGGGGAGGGTGGAGGCGGGTAGTGGGTGGCAGTAGTCGCACCTGTGCGTGCCTGCAGTGGTCAGCAGGACTGAAGCGAGCGCGTTCCCGGAAGGCGGCCGAGCGCAGCCGAGCAGATAGCCAGCCGCGATGCAGAGCATCAAGCCATCGTACCAGGAGCAGAGTAAGTGGATATCGGGCTCAGGTGACCTGTGACGTCAGTGTAAACATGCGTCACTCGCCGTCAGTACCTGGTAAATGGTGGGTGGCACGGTGCTGGGGTGTTTGCACACCATTAGCAGTGTCGAAATAGCTGGAGGAAAAATACTTGAGGAACTGAGGCTATCAGAAATAAGAAAATGCATTACGTTGAGTCACATGGGCGTAGGAACCTATACTTTTGGGGTTGTAGCTACAACCCCAACTTCAAAAAGTGCAACCCCAGATAATGAACAGTGCAACCCCAACTTTCAAAAGGAACAAAAGTGTTGTCATACGCCTGAAAGGAAGTTCTGTAGAACAAAAAGAAGGCATGCATCCTCGCTTTTTCCTCTTTCTCCATTGAAGTTCATTGTAAGTCAATGGTTTTGTTTGAAGTTGGAACATTTAAGAATCTCACCTTTTTGCTGAGACCCGATCCGACCGCCCCTATGTTGGATGCCAGGGTCGGCTCAATTTTTTATTGACGGCCTGTGCGGCTTGCGGAGCTGCGAGGGGAATGAGCACCGATCACTCAGTCAAGTGAGCAGTGAGGGGACCGCGTGGCGAGGTGTTTTGCGTCACGCTAGTGTAGTGCGATTACCGTTATACAGGTGGTACGGATAAGGAGGAAGCGATAGAATATACACCCCGGAGATTACAATAATTGTGCACGATCCTACAAAACGAGCAAAGTAAAGGGGGCGTGGGAAGCATTGCGGTAAGTAATGCATCAGTACAATGTGTGGCAAGTGCCATCTGTGGAGCTGGTTCAGGAAGGCATCAATGAGTATTGCGGTACAGTATGCATCAGGTGCATTGTTGAGAGAGCCCATCTGTGCAGTAGTTTTAAGGAAGAGCATGAGTATTGCCGGTACCAGTATGCATCAGGCTCAATGTTGCAGAGCCATCTGTGGAGTGGTTCAGGAAACAGTGAAGTTTGTGGGCATGTATGCATCAGGCGCAATTGTTGGAGCAGAGCCATCGTGGAGTGTTCAAAAAGCATGAGTATGTGCGGGTGCATATCATCATGCGCAGATGTTTGGCAGAGCCATCTTAGAATAGTTCAGGAAGACTAGGTTGCGGTCAGTTTTGGCATCTCGGTAAGATGTTGACCATGGGCGTAGGAAGGAACCAATATACTATGGGCGAACTTTTGAAGTTGGGGGGCGAAATTTTTGCAGACCTGAGGAAGGCAACAATGAAGCTAAAAACAATACACCGCTTTGCTCGAACCCTGTTATATCGCACATGCCGCATCGGCTGATACGATGCTTTTATGCAACAGTCAAAGCATTTCGTAACAGCACTTAGTATATTTTTATAGTTTGTAAACAGTGGCTTGTGGTAAGAAAATATTAACCCACATGAATTGCTATATATTTAGGACCTATAATTTCTGCGCCGCAACAAAGATGATAGTGTCACAATGGTAACCCTAGGTGCAACCCCAATCAAACTTAAGTTCCTACGCCCCTGCGTTGAGAGGATTTTCGTGCTGAACACAGTTTAGCATTTCTAGTTGATCCACGGAGTTGTTATGGATGCGGTATTAGCCACCAGCTCAGCCATGGCAATGTGTCCCTCGAACGACACTACTCGTGCTGCTGTAGTAGATATTCTGTAGTATATTCGTGCTGTAGTAGATCTGATGGGAATTCAAAATGGGTTCGTTTGTACGAAGATCCATTTATTTATTTAAAAATGAGCTTAACAAGCCGCCGGCACCGTACAAGTGCAGCATCTTGCGCTTTTACCGCGTTACCTTATCTGATGATTCCTATTATATATATATATATATATACTATATATATATATATATATATTAGATATATATATACTATATATATATATTATCAATGAAAACATACTGTGTTTTCACTAGTGCTTAGGGAAGAAAACATGCTGTGTTTTCCCTAGTGCTTAGGAAGGAAAACATGCGTTTCCCTCCTAATAGGTACGTGGAAGCGTGCCATGTTCTTAAAATGTTCTTCGGCTTTGATGTTAAATGCATGTCCCAATTTTAACTAGATAGATATCTTGACTCTCGGCTTTATAAATTGTTCCTTTAGTTGAACGATAAGATGTTGAGCATGTCTTGTCGCATTTTCCACGTGCTCCACACTGCTCTTGTTGAGCTAAGGGTATTCATTTGGCCGATGGTAAGCTTACTTATTTTAACACTTTTGTAAAATTGTGAAGTCAACTAACTTGTTGTAAAATAAGCCTGGGAGGTCCGGCCCAAGATTTACAGGATTTTAAAATTATCCCTATGGGAGAAGAGGGGAGGGAGGTAAACCCATCGCCACCCCTACCCCTCACATAACCGGCTGGCCCCCCACTCGGAATTTTTGTGACGCCCCTGCTAGACTCAATACCATCGGCTATTGCCTTGTTTACATGACGATAGCGATATAATGTAATCGAACACTCCGATGTGCTTCCAGCATGGAATTGGCTCCATAAAGGCATAAAAGAAGAGTGAAAAAAGAGCCTCGAGGGCCCATCCGAGATTGCATATATCCCCACCAGTCTCGCCCTCCAGCCAACCCCACCTACCCAAAACAAGTATAATCCCATGAGTACTTATTAATTATTTTCCTTCTCGGTATTGTATTTATCTAATCTAATATTGAAGGAGGCAAGTGACACTGCAGTAGCGTTATCCCCCGGTAGTTTATTCCAATGCCCTACAACCCTTCTGCTGAAAAGTGACTGTCGTAGACTAGTTCTACTTTGTTTCATAACGAGTTTATGCTGATGACCTCCACCTCAATTTTCCCTACTGAATTCAAACATTCCCTTTAATTATTCAGAATGCTGACCATTTACAAATTTGAATACTTCAATTAGATCTTCTCTTAGCCTTCTATATCAAAGTGAAAAAACACACACAATTTCTTTAATCTATCTTCATAAGGCATACTATAAAGACAATTTACATTTGTGTTGCCCTTTTCTGAACTCTTTCTAACAACCAGCAATCTTTCTCATATGTTGGAGACCAGGCTTGCACACAATACTCTAAATGTGGTCTAACATATGCACAGTACAGTTGTATTATTACCTCTTCACTTCTGTAGGTAACATTTCTGTTAATGGCCCCCAGCATTCTAAGTGTTCTTTTCCTAGATTCTACAACCTGGTCTGACGCTGATAGTCTACACCACGACCCCTAAATCTCTTCCCTTTTCAATCTGCTCTAGTTTCTGCCCACCCATTTTATACTGGTGTTTACTGCTAACTCGTCCAGCTTGCATGATCTTACATTTACTCAAATTGGATTTCATCTGCCATGCCACTCAACTAGCTTGTCCAGATCTGTTTGAAAAACATCCTGATCATGTCTTTCTCTAATAATCCTGACAACTTTTAGATCGTCTCCAAATTGAAAGACTTCGCTATCTAAGCCCTTCTCAATTGTATTCACAAATATCATAAACAGCATCAGTCCCAGGACTGAGCCCTGTGGAACTCCACTGAGAACAACCTCCTTCCATTGTGGTTGCACCCATTTAATATAGCCCTTTGCTGACGTTCTAAAAGCCACGACTCTATCCAATCAAGAATCTTTCCCCCGATTCCATGAATTTGAAGCTGCACCCCTAGTCTTTTATGGGGGACTTTGTCAAAAGGTTTACTGAAATCAAGAAAATATACATCTAACTGATTTCCCTGATCAAAGCTATCTGTTATAACATCCAAGAACTCCAGAAGATTGGTTAAACAAGAACGGCCCTTCCTAAAGCTATGCTGAGTATCATTGATGAGCTCATTTTGCTCCAAGAATTCAACAATCTTATCTTTAATCATTGATTCAAGCACTTTGCAGACTAGTGAGGTCAGACTAATCGGTCTGTAGTTTTCCTCTTTACTTTAATCTCCCGTTTTATGAATAGGAACAACATTCTCTCTTTTCCAATCAAGTGGAATTTCAGTCTCTGAGTGTGATTTTGAAAATATTATTGCTAATGGAATTGAAAACTCTCTTTCAGCTTCCCTTAAAGGTCTAGCAAGAATTTCATCAGGCCCTTCTGCCTTGTTTGGTCTTACTTTCTTTGGATATTCCAGAACAAGTTCACTACTTATGCTACCTAGCTCTCCTACTGTGGCCTCGGTCTCTGGCTGGGGCTGAAGTGCTGCAATATTACTCTGATCCTCGATCATTAGACATTAAGCACTTTATTAAGGAACTGATCATTAAGCACTTCAACCATTTCACTGTCCTTGGTAACTAGTACATCATTTACCTTAAAAGGGCATATATTTTCGGAAACTTTACATAACTTTTAACAAATGAAGAACTTCTCACTATCTGGATTGCAATGTCTAGTAAAATCAAGTTCTTTTGTCCTTTTAGCTGCTCTAGGCTTTTTCTTTACTGTATTCCTTGCATTATGATAGGCCTTCTGATTTATCTCTAGTGATGATCCATTTAAAATTATAAATGCACTTCTTTTAGCTCATATAGCACTCACTCCTTACCTCTGGGGTAAGCCAAACTGGTTTGCCCTTCGTTCTGTTTCGTTTGTGCATGAGGGGTATATGTCTATTCTGAATTTGGCTTAATCTAGGCTCTAGCTTTGAAAGCACTCCAGGCCTCGTAAGCATCTAAACCTGCCAACTCAACACTCAATTCTATATGTGCGAGATAATTTCTGATGCTATTAAAATCAGCCTGATTGAAATTAGGGACCTTAAGAAGGTTATCTTTGGGCCTAATATCTGATGAGATATTGAATTTAACCTTATTGTGATCACTCGTTCCTCGACCCTCGCAAACACTTTATGTCACTAACTAGATCTCTATTGCCTGAGAATAGAACGAATGGAACGATGTCTGGTTGGCTCTTTCACAAACTGTTGCATGAAAAGCTCCTCCTCAGGTTTGCCTATACAACCTACACTCATTTGTTTCCTCTGCTATACTTGTATATCATTTTAAGTTAAATTAAAATCTCCCATAATATGACACTGAGTACGAAAGTTTCTACGTATCTTCTCACAAATACCTAGGTCTGTTTCAGCTTGGGAGATACTTGGGGAAGATTCCATGAGCTATAAAATGCACCTATCCTCAACCTTCCTTTGTTTCCTGAACCAATTTTAATGTCCAGCCAGATTGATTTTACTGCCTTTACTTTCCCAGGATCATCAACTCTGGTAGCGCAATACAAGCTATTTACATATGCAAGCACTCCTCCCCTNATGATTATGATATCATAATTTTCATGTATCTAACAGTCTTTTTTCTCTAGAAAATTGTAGATAAAGCATTGGTGACAAACTTATGGCTTCAGAATCAAAACGGTGACACACAGCAAGGGTTTCCCAGCCCTGAGCATGGGGAAGCGCTCATGTCATTGAAGAAGGCATGTCAAAACCAATCAGAAAATCTATGGAAGCAGCTCATATTCTCTTAGATGATACTCTAAATTCAAAACCTGGATTCTTTACCTGGGAAAAATCTGGAGAGAAAATTGCATTGAAGAAAAATATGTAAAATGAACACTGTCGCCCTGTCGCTATATGCTGTGAATTAGTTGTGTGAGATGAATCAAATGGAAGGTCGTGATAACTAGGCAACGCTTATAACTATATATTTTTAGGTCAATATGCAAGAAATGTTTTTGCCACGATACTTGAATCCTTGTATACGTGTTTCTTCAGTTTTACCTGAAGGCTGAGATGCGGATTGTTTTTATTAAATTATGTTGTATAATTTAAATAGTTCAAACCACTGAACGAAGACACTCTGCTTGTCGAAACGTCTGGTTTCTTAGGAACTTACTTGCATTGTCATTGATTTCGAATACACTATTGACCAATAAGGTCATGCAAATGACCTGATATCAGATGCATTGTATCTGAGAGTCACACGAGGAGATGCATTGCAGATAAGTATACCGGGCACAATGAAAAGGTACTTAGCTGAATAGAGTCTTGTCTGAAAATACGTATTTTCTTGTTGCTGATAACTTGTATGGTCAGGTTAGGCCAATTTTCGGAAAACATCTTAACATATCGTTACGCTATATGATATTAAGTCTTCATCGTCAAAAGTGAAAAGGTCAGATTATATTACTGACTCAGTTGTTTTCGGGAAAGGTCATGGCACCACGAATGCAGTTGAGGGTGGTGTAATGCAATTTTTGTCTTTATTTCAATTATTTATTTTTTGTTAATTTCTGTTGAAATCGACAAAAATGGTTTGTGATAAGGGCTTTTGAGTGAGCACTTAAAAGTTTTCAAAGGTGAGCAAGCCGTGTTCAGTCTTTGTGCCCGTCTTACATTACCGTCACACCAATAACAAATTGTTACAATGCAGATATGTATTTTTTCACACAACACCGTACACGTTAACACAGTTTCCAAAAGTTTAGTATTCAAAGTAGTAATTTGGTAGGATATAAGAGACGTCCACGTCAGCGGCCGCGCAGTCTTCGGCAGGGGTGGCTCTCCGTCTGATGTTGTGATGGCCGTCTCGGTAGTTGATGGCGAGTCGTCGCTGTCGTCACTGTCCTCCGCTGATGAAGGCTCTAATGACTGAGGCAGCGACTCATGATCCGAAAGTACGAGGAGCTCCCTCATCAGGTCTGCGTCAGCTCTCGCGACGTGCTTTTTTCGGGGCAGTCGCAACTTGGCCTCGACGTCACGCTCAATGATCCTTGTGATGACTGGATCACTTGTCACGCACAGGTGATTAAACTGATCCTTCAGCGTGTCTGCGTGTGACGTTTTTCTGGAGTGTTTCAGTCTGTACCTCCTGACGTGCTTGTTGCGTGACTCCTGGGCCTCCTCACTGTATGTGTAGTAGGTATGTTTCTGTTATTGTATCGCCCTCTCCCGGCTCGGTCTTGGTGACCGGCGCGCGCCGGGTGCCTCGGGCGCGTGAGTGTAGGCCACTGTGACCTCGCGAGGGTCGGGGGTGCGGGCCAGGGACAGCAGAGATGTTGAAGCTAGTGTGACCGGTGCTTGCTGGTTGCGGCCGGAGTGACGCTGCAATATAAGTGCTGATGGACCCGGTCTGTGAATTGGAGGCGGTCTACATATGCACCAATCGGCAGCAATAACGATCGTATGACGTCGGCTCCACGGATCAGGAGTTTGTGGAGGGAACATGGCATGTAGTACCATGGGTACAGCTTCACGTACAGTTTGGCCGTCTCCAAGGCAAACTCTCCGAATTTGTCCGCGTTAACTGCCTTGTTGCAGGCGAGGGTCCTCAAAATCACTGAGAATCTCGTAATGAGGCCTTTGTCGGCCCCAGTGATGGAACTAAATGTTTCAGGGTCCGCAAAAGCCCTGCGGGCCATATTTCCATCGTTTGATGACCCAGCGCCTCCTGCTCGGGGCTTGTCAACTGGGAGGCCCATTTTCTCACGGAATTCTGCCTGAATGCGTTTTTTCTCTGCTATGAACTGGTCTCTTTTCTCCGCCTTAACTAACCACACCCCGAGCTTCATTCAGTACCCAATATGGAGCACCAGTTCAAACAGGCGTATCCACGCATGCAGTGTTGATAGGCCATATTGGAAGGTGTCCGTGTCTGGGGCCTTTATACAAACAAGATCGATCTGGTTCATTTCCTTTGGCTTCGCACCACACAGGTAGCACCTCTGGGTTGATGTCGTATTCGTGAGAGCATTGGCCACTTTCCCATCGATCATCGTCAGCTGCATCTCGCATCTGATGTGGACAGTCGCATTACCGACCTCCACAGTGCATGGTCTAAGGCTCCTAATCTGCGCTGCGAAGTGGTCGCGCTCCTCACGGGATCTTTCAGCGGTTTCCTTCGCATACTGAATGTAAAGCGGCCTACAATAGCGCGTCGATGAGGGCTTGTCTGTCCATGCACAGCTGCTGTTGATTTCCAGCCTCAATGGCACAAAAGTCGTGCAAAACAGACTGTCCTCAGACCTCATTTACATCTGTGCTGCCGGTACGTGCCTGTTTGTACACGCTTTGGCCCGTTGCACCATCAAAGCCCCATTTACAATACAAAATGCCATAGAACTCAAGTCCCCTTGATGTGCTTGGCAGGGGATCAGCCGGATTGCTCACCGAGTCTATTACCGATGAAATAGCCTCTTTCTCGGCCACGAACAATCTTTGAACGGTATGCTCTAGCATATCGCTACCTCAGCCGACGTCTCATTGACGTGTACCTTCGGACAACACTTGGCCCTAGCTTCGGTAACTTTGCGATATGGTGGATATACTTCGTTCTCGCTCGCTTTGTTTGTCATTTTCCTCACGACATTGTACCCTCGAGCGGAAAGATCAGCCGAAACTGTCACGGCTAGCGCCTCCTCTGTTGACAGTGCTCTGGCGTCTTCAAGCTTTGCGCTGTCACGCAAACTCCGACACAGTCGTTCCGCGCGTGTTGGGGTCTTCGCGCTTTCTTTTAGCACGCTTGATAATTCTGGGTTTGAATCGCCAGCAGCACTGCGAGCGGCGGCCATCACCAACTCATGTGTGGCGTGCTGTTCCGCAGTTTCTGCCACACGTCGCCGTTTACTGCGTGAGCTTGCCTCATCGTAAGGCTTTGAGGGCCTACCGCTGGACTGCCGTTTACCCTGCTGGTTACCCGGGTCATCAGTCTCATCTGTTGAGCACACGATTGGCTCAGATATGGCCCCCGTCAATAATTTTGACTCGTGTGTCTTCAATATCGCACCCGAGCGCCAATGTTGCCTCCATTTTTTGTTGTTAAACAGTTTGTGGAACGATACTATTTTTCCCTTGATTGCCTTTGTTGTCTCAGAAGAAATATCAGCATTTGCCATACTCAGCTTCTGTATCCCGTCATCAACGACGTACTTGACGAACGCATCTCTGTCTGACCTTGCGATGACACTGTTACCCAAGTGTTCGAAAAGATCCTCCTTGTTCACACAAAACTCCATCATGCATGATCGACACTTATATCGAAACAAATTGAGATACACAACTTAAACTCCTTAAAAAATATTTGAAGCTATTGCTGTGTGTAATGGTATTGGGAAGTATCAATCACCAATTCCTAAAAGTGTGTCCACCAGGGACAATAAAAACGTGCCCTGGTCTCCCGTACTTACCGAACAGCAACGGTTTCTATTTGCAAGCTGTTTCTAGAACATACAACGTGCTGTTCCACAAGACGTCAAAGTATGGACGACGCAATCGTTACGCTTCTCCTAAATAGCGCCTGCAGCTGTTTCCCCGGCCGTCGGACTTGAGAGCGCGCCTTGGACAGCGCCCGTCACTGACCGTCCGCGCTGAGCGCCGTAGCACAACTGAGACGCAGTTGCTCGCTCACTATCCGCCGGCGTAGTCCAAGGTCGGCGGCGCTGTGGTGTTGCCACGGAGAAGGGATAGACAGGAGTGGCTTATTCACGTCTTTTCTCTTTGCTGTCGGCGACAACGCAGTGCTTGCCATATTGCCCGGCCGAATTCATTAGAAGGAAAAGCCACTCCGGGCTGCCACTCAGCCATTGGTCGATATACGATTTAGTTTTTTGGCGCCACTGGGGGGGGGCATGCACCACGAAAAAGTTGATCCAATTTTTTTTTTTTAAAAATCATTGGTTTTTGTCTTCGTGAAACTTTCTTTCGTAAAAATGTTGCGTAGATACTTTCTAGACAGGAAATATGTAAGTTTGCACTCCAATATCAGGGTGGCGGTTTTTGGGGTGGGCATTTGCCCCTGATACCCCCCTCCTGGATCCGCCAGTGACTCCAGCCCGGGACCCTATGAGACCGGAGACCCATCTATAAGTTAATTTGTGATGGTTGCTCACTTTCTGCTGATTTAGATATCTATATGCACAGGCAGACCAAGCGTTTTTTTTTGGGGGGGGGAGCAAAGCCAGTGGACTATTCTCCAAAAGTTGCTGATCAAGGAAAGGGGGTAGCAGGGCGTCATCCGTCAGCCTAAAGTTGTCGACCAGGGGGGGGGGGGTAGAGAGCAATCTTCAACCCGTCAGCAACTGTAAATCCGTCCGTTTTTGGGGGGAATGGCAAATAATGGTTTGCGGATCTTGGGTGTGGGGCGTGACCCTGAATGTCCGTGCACTGGATCCGCCAATGCCTACCTATAGTTCGTTTTGTTTTAAATGGTCACAATAAGGCGAGTCGCCGTTATTATTGGTTGACTGGGGAGTTGGCTGCAATGGCAAACCATTGTTCCCCATTTCTTTTCAGTGTAATTAAGCCTTTGCAACATTTTTATGTGGATTTTCATAGTAGGTACTTGTTATTTAGCGGCGCGAAATTTTTACGGGTTTGCCTGATAAAATTCAGAAATGTAAACGGTGGGCCTTGTAAAGGATAATAAGCGAAAAATGGAATGCATTCAATTCAGCGTTAATTAAGACGAAATGAAGACGATGACGATGGCTTCGTTATGACGGTGGCTTCTGATGTGAGGCCACGAAGCGGTATGAAAATGTTCATTTAAGGTCGTGGAAAACGAAATTTTACCAATTGAAACCAGACCGAGAGTAGAGCCAAGCCTCAGATAACCCATTTTCACGATTGCAACATCTCGGCATAATACCAAAATAAAATGAAGGTAGCTTTTCATATACATTAGCCTCGGATAGTCGATAACGATGACCGCTGGGCAGTCAACGCTCAGTAGTAGGTACAGTCGGTCTATATTATGTAGCTTCTCTTTTTTAGTATCTAAAAGTAATTTAATTTCATGTCTGTGTACATGAAGGACTGATTAAGGGAACATGTGGTATCTACCTAGGTAGGTACCACATCTTCCCTTGTATCAGTCCTGTCATGTTACATGTAACACATTATGGGAATTAGATGAGTTTACAACAAAAGGAAAGACTTAGTAATTATATATATATAATATATATATAAATATAATTTATTATAAATTACTAATATATAACTATATATATGTGTGTGTGTGTGTATAAGGAAACTTGTCTTTTACGGTCGGTGTTTTTTATCGCTGTCTTTATCTGTTTGTATCTTTTATCTTGCATAAGTCGACTGTTCACTTTGTATTGTTTACACTATTTATATTTTAAATTTGTTTCAATGTTCTTATAGAGTGTATTGTCGGTAAACATGTATGTATATTTAGCCTATAGGTATACTATGACTTCACCTGTCAGTGGGGGCAACCCTGTTGGCAGAGGTCTAAAAAAGTGTCCGACTTTCTATAACCGGTTGCAGACTTTCTCCCCAAAACGAATTTTTTGCTCAGCTCGTTGCATGCCACGACTCAGAAGCCTTCTTGATTTTTAGCTATGGCGTATATTCGTGGTTGGATAAATACCTAGCGAGCGAAGTCCGAACCAAAGAAGCTGTGAAGTAGGGAGATGGGAGCATAGGGATCTCAAAGGTCAGATAAAATAAACATTTTAACTCCTACCCACATCACAGTCTGCACCACATGAACAACATTTTGCACATAGGTACTTTATATTTTCCTAAAAAAAAATAAGAAAACTCGGTGCAACCAGATGTGCTACATAATTCCTTGCCGTAATATGCATGACCGGCCCTCGCGCCCTCGTGTTTTCGTTGCCGACCAAATTAACAGGGTACGGACCCCACAACGGCGGGTCCATAAACGTGTCCAGTCTCGCGGGTAGCCAGGGCCGTCCTATTGTGAACTGAGGGGGAATTTCCTGTCCAGGGGTCTTGGTGACCGAGACCGACAGTAAAAATATATTTGACATTTCAAAAGAGAAGGCACACTCCCTTTAACTGGACCATCACGTCAGGCACTTTCTTCTACCTCGCTCCGACTTCGGAAACCACGGTAAAAACAGAAAGTGCAGTAAGTCGAGGCAACTCAATTGTGCGATTTGCCAGAGCGTGTTCTAAACGAAGGATTAAGCATTGAAGCATGAAGCATGGCAAGGCATAACAACTGTCAATGGGCCAAGTATACCCTGATTCTTTCTCCTCTTTTTAAAAGTTCTTTCAAAATTTGGCTCGCTATCCTGGGGTTAGAGTGAAAGTCAGTTATTTAGACCTCTGCCTGTTGTGAAATGGTTTTAATAAAATATAAATCACACACACATACAATATCATATACGAGATATATATTATAATAGTTATTGGTTATTAGTATATATTATTATAGTAGTATTAGTGTTATGTTATATATAAATGAGTGTAGCCTACAGCGATGTGGATAAGGGTCAGAATACCTTCATTTGTGACATATGCCGATAAGAAGGTAGGATGAAGAGCTGGTAGAGCTATGCGCGTTGTTGGTAGGCGCTAATTTGCCAGTAGTTTGGAATGGTAAAGATAAGAGAGGTTATTTCAATGTCGTTTCATTCTTGTTCAACGCTGCATTGTTGATCAGTTGTCTGAATGATGTGTGCTTGGCGGTGCTCGGAAATATGACGCACGAGAGTCATGATATTATGTTGGTGTGGTTGGATGCATGAGAGGAGAGGAGAGAGAGTGTGGTGAGGTGTGTTTTGGGGGTTTCGGTGATATGTTTTATGTTGATTTAATATAATAGTACAGCACGAGCTATTTCGGCCATATTAATTTGAGATGGCGGGCTTGCAGGTTAAAGATTTCTTGCAATTATTAGATGGAGCAGGAGACGTAGTACAGTGGCTAACGAAGGTAAGTTTCGTCGCGAAACTTCGAATGATTAAGAATGTTGCGGTTTTCATTGAGGGTGCTGCCTTTTCTGTATATAACGAGATGGCAGATGCAGAAAAGGTGGATACAGGATCCGACGAGCTCTGACAGCCGCATTTGCAACAAATCCCTTCCGCGCCTACGAGGAGATGTGTAGGAGAGTGTGGCGGGGTGAGCCGGTGGATGTCTATTTGACGGACCTCCGGCGGTTGGCACGCCTGGCTGGAGTTACAGTCAGGATATTGGTTACTTGTCTGCGGGCTTTTGTCGTGGGCCTCCCGTCCATTGTGTCAAGAGAGCTGCGCGCCCTGCCAGGCGTGGAGAGGATGCCGTTCTCCGACGTTGTGGAGCGCGCCCGCTGCGTGGTGGGAGAGCTTGTCGAGCGGCCCGTGGTGGCCTCTACGGCAGCGGCAGTGGCACGCAGAGGTACCTTCCGTAGAGGGAGGTTCGATGCTACGACTGTGGCGGCCCTCACCTGCTGAAGTTTTGCGATGCTGCTGTGAAGACGCCACCGCGCTGCTGGAGCTGCGGGTGTGAGGGCCATCTAGCCAGAGATTGCATTTTGGGAAACGATGTAGGGAGAGGCTGGTGCGGCCGTAGCTCCCGCGACGCAGGATTAGAGGAACGTTGCCCTGATTTTTGACCAAGTCACTGTTCATGGAAGACATAGCTAGAGCGCTTCTGGAGACAGGATGCTCTCGAACAGTGATCGCCACTTGGGTAAGTGGAACTGTAAGGCGAGGAGAGCAAGAGATAGTGTCCGTCGATGGTAGCCGTGTAACCTGCGCGGGGACAGCTACTGTTGCACTGCATGTATGCGGAAAGGTGGTGATGACATATTGTCTTGTAGTAAATCACCTCTTCAGCGACGTAGATGCAGTGCTGGGCATGGATGTGCTGAAAAGGTTGGGCGGAGTCACGATCAGTGGTGACGGTGTGAGGGCTGGCAAGAGATGTTGGTGGTGCAACGGATGCCTGTGGTGAAAAGTGCGCAGCAATCGCGAGAGGCGAGGTTGCTGCGGCTGCACCGTCAATGGTTGTTGAGGACCAGGATTTCAGCGCCTGTTTCGACGGTTATAAATGGACTGTGAGCTGGAAGTGGAAGGATGAAACAGAAGAAAAGTTTGAGGAAGAGATTGAGAAGTGGATCGAGGCGGGCTGGTTGAAACCACAAGATGGCGAAGCTATAGGTGGTGTGATACCGCTGATGGCGGTAATGCAAGTGACCAAGAAGAAGGTGCGACCGGTGCTGGATTTCAGAGAGCTGAATGAATTTGTCGAGAACCACACAAACGAAGATATCGCAGTGTGTGACGAAAGCATCCGAAAGTGGAGATAGCTTGACGAGCCGGTATGCACACTCGACCTCAAATCGGCATACCTCTCCAAATTCATGTTGATTCGTCCCTATGGAAGTATCAGCAGGTCAGATACAAGGGGAATGCATGCGTCATCACACGCCTGGGTTTTGGCCTGAACTCCGCTCCACGGATCATGTCGAAGATCTTGAGCAAGGTGTTGGCCGAGACCGAGTCGGTGAAGCTGGGGACGGACCACTTCATGGACGACATCATCGTTCAGGAGAACATCGTCACGGCGGAGGAGGTGGCTGCACACCTGCAACGGTACGTGCTCGAGACGAAGCCTCCCGAGCCGCTGGATGGAGGACGTGTGCTAGGTCTCCAGCTGAGGCGTGACTGCCAGGGAACTCTTCAGTTCAGCAGAGATAATGAAGTCCCAGCGATAGACCTGTCAGCCGACCTGACACGCAGACAGCTGTTCTCCATCTGTGGCCACCTAGCGTCAACTATCCGGTTGCAGTTGGGCTTCAGGTAGCGGGTAGCTACATCAAGAGGAGAAGCGAGAGTGCGCGATGGGAGAAGATTCGGGATGGATGTGCGTCTGATACAGCCGAGCTCTGGAGAAACCGGGAAAATGACCTTTGAAAGGACCCAGGTATGGCGAAAAATAGCGAAGAAAGGTCCGTGTGTGGTGTGATGCCGAGCGGTTGGCGATCGGCGTTGATTGGAAATCACGAGGCCATTGGCGAGACGCTGCCGGATGCGAAAACGTCGACGACAACCACATCAAACATTGCAACTGGATGACGCAGTGCGCCGTGTCAACCAGAGTCTTGAAGCTGGTCTGCAGTCAGTAGAAAGTTATCACGAGTCGCGTGACTGTAAAGATGATTTCTTAGCTGTGGAGAAAACTGCAGATGAAAGAGCGCTGTATGTCCGAGCTTTTGGTTGACACGCCTTTGGACTGTTCAAGACCTGGTGGATTCGTATTCAATGGAAGTGATAGTTCACCTGGTCGAATCCAATAAAAATCGAGCTGACATAATCACCAGAGTGAGCAAGAGATGACTTTGCAGAGAAAAAGAAAACGGAGAGGAGGTGTGTGCCGCTAACGTCGAGTCCCTGCACGCAGAGCACCACTTGGGTGTGGACAAGACGCTCTTCCTGATCACAATCAAACGTTTGTTCTTTTTTAAATGGACAGCGTAGAAAACAATATTCCACTCTATTATGGAAGTCTAAAACCAAATAATTTATTAAAAGAAATACTTTCACATTTTAAAAGATAAATATAATATCAGACTTAACATTGATGTTAACAAATGGTTTTTAAACTAACTGAATCTGTCAAATATCAACGTTCGCGTAGTAACATTAATCAATGCATCTTATACATTAGGCCCGCATGAACGCGTCTCAACATGTTTGAAAAGAGATCAACAGCCTCAAATCGAGGCATGTAAAGAGCTGAAAGCACAAAGAATGTACTTTTGAGCAAAAAAATGGGTGATTTTAAAAAGCTAATTGATTGAGTTCAAAGAGTCTTGTAAAGCAAGTAACTTACAAAAACGGATTGCGGCCTCCTTGACGGCACATACACACACCACACGCACGCAACGCACGCACGCACGCACGCAACGCACGCACGCACGCACGCACGCACGCCACCACGCACACACACACACACACACTCACACACACACGCACACACACACAACACACACCACCACTACCCACCACTCGCACACACTATCGATAGCGAGCAGCACTCGAGCGTACACGACCACTTACGCGATCATCGCATTATCAACATCGATACACCACTGGTTCTTGTTAATTTCATTTATTAGTGTATAATCTATGTTATAGACGTGTTTCCGGGGTTTATTGAATGGCAACATACTCCACAGGAGGTGGAAGTAAAGTCTGCCGGACAACCCTGTAAAGTATACTGTGAAAAAAGAATTGAATCAATGCCACCAAACTAACATGATGTAATTGGCTGGTTTAAGGGCGGGCCGACCACTAAGGTCACATGCCCTCAGCACTCAACCTATACACGCAAAAAGTTCAGCTGCAAACAGTATTCACGGAGTCATCCCATGTCAGTGGCTTGTGGATGTTAGTGAGAAGAAATCCCGTCAATAACAGGTAAAAATACGATATAGGACTAATACAAAATACATATACATTGCCTAGAAAAGTGTGCGTACCAGCTCTGTCAAGCAAGCACCATCCTGAGACGACGTGAACATCACCTCCAGTGGTGCAGCTCCAGCGGGAGTAACGCAGAGTAGCGGGTGAACCGAGGTCTCAACAGATGCAGCTCCGTCCACAACAAACTCCTCATCGGCCTCCTTCATTTATTTGTGCCTCTTATCATAAAGAGTTGTCAGAGCTGACGCAGAAAAAGGTTTCGTTTCTCCCCTATGCGATGCGCAGCTCCGGAGTCACTCTACTTTCGAGAGCGACGATCATTATTTTGTCATTGTAGCCACCGTGCTCGCTGATTCTCCACAGCCCTTGCATGTATGCCAAAGCTCACTTCGTTGGGTTTGTGTCGCTACTAGCCATCTCTTCCCAGTGACCTTCAGCTGCTCTCTTCATGGTATGGAGTCTAGCAGTCTGAGCAAGGCCCATGTCTGGAACAAGTACATTTTACATGTAATAGCTCAATCGATCTATTCAAGGATGCGAAGTTTTGTTTTCTTCCACACTGCGGTGCTATTTTTGGCCATGGTAAAAATACGCAAAACTCACAAGCTGAAATGCTCAGGAACAGCTTTGCAGGATGGTCTCGAGCTAGCATGGAGAGAGGAAAAAACAGGAAAGAGTGGAAAATGAATTGTATCTATACTAGCCGAAGCACTCCCCCCCCCCGGCGAAATCTTGGCAATGTGCCTGGACAGTGGACTGCACCTACAAGAAGTATGCATTCACACAATCGCATTTGAGCCCCAGGGTGAAAGCGTAACATAAACACATCCACTGATGAGAGGAAGCAAGTTAATCTTTCATATGAATGCTGGTTATGACTAATGCCACTAACAAGAGGAGAAAACTGGCAGTAACTTCAGGTGCAAATCAAATGCTGTCACATATACACAATTGTAAAGCTTAGTAGATAGGTTCAGATTGAATTGATGTTCCTGTCAAACTGTGACTTCTGCAAACCGTAGTTCTGTTGTTTTTTTGTTTGTTTTTTTGCAAAAATGTGCAAATAGTAATTGGCATAGATACATATGTTTAAATGTGCACAGTGCCAGTGACCATCAAACGAATGCTTAAAAGTACGTATTTTGCTCAAAGTACTCCTCAAAGTCCTGTCTGTCAGAAGGAAGTACACATAGCTCATTCAGTGCTGCTGCAGCAGGGGTGCTGTGTTTGTGACGTCCCACCATCGTGATCATACATGCATGGGTGGGTTGACACTGCCCCGTCATTCATGATGATGTTCTTGTTCACCTTCTTGATAATGATAGTCCGAAGGTACACCTGTCAGCACAGTCAGCAACATTGTCATATCACGCGTCTCCTATCATCTGAAATTGGAGTGGATACTGTAAGGCTGTGATGCATTATAATACGGATAAGTTTGTAAATTTACGAGTGAATGAATTACATTTTACAACCTAGCAGATTCCGATCTAGAATGCCCGAAAAGGGCTTACAGTCAAACAGTGTTTCTAGCCTCGCGGGCAGTCACGTGACAACTATTGCTGGCCACCCCACAACCCCCCTCCAAGTCGGAGGACCACGATTATTTCACCAGGTTTTTTATCCTCGGATATCCAATTTCAGGTGGCGCCGGTTTCGGGTTGTGATGCGGCCAGTGCCCTATTCTGACTGTGTACTTCCGAAATGGAAGTTATTAGACGATCACGCCTGTTCGGTCCCATTGCTTGCTCCTGGCATTTTGTCAAAGAACGTAGTCACCGACTGAAAGTTCTGGGAGTTTTTTCGTTCTGTCATCGTAGACAGCCTTGTCTTTCTCGCTCCCTGATACCATGGAGAGCTCACGACGGCGGATGTCTTGGCACCACTGGGGATTGAGCCTGTAACGATGTTCGGGTAGTGGGATACCATCCCCGAGAGTTCTTACCCAGGCCAGCTGTGCTGGGTACCGGGTTCCGTCTTCTTCTTTAACTGTCCGGCGGGACTCGGCTGCCAGTTGATGGCCGGGCCCCTAGGAGGAGGCCAGTCGCCCGCACGAAGGCCACCACTGCTCCCGGATCGTCCTGGATGATATATATATATTATATATATAGGGGGAAACCGTACCCAGGATCCTAATACGCTGGGACTGGAATCGAGAACAGCGGAGAATGTAGTGCTCGGAGTCCTCAGGCTCAATGCATACTTCGCAGTTGCCGTCTTCACCAGCCCTCCTCCACCTCCGGAGCGTGTCCCGTAGGAAGGAAGGGGCAGCGGTTGACGCGCAGCTGATGCAGTGTCCTCTGCTCAGCTTTTGTCCAGCTACGGTTGACTTCCATTGGACGTCCGTTTGTCACTCGTCGGTGGAAGTGGTCGGGCGGTATTCCCTCATGGTAGGCCCCAGCCCACCGTCTCCTGCACGTCTGCCGGAAGACAGTGCGGGCTGAGGCCAGATCAACCGGCAGGGGGGGGGGGCTGGTCAGGTCTGTTGTTCATCATCCTGCCCTCGTTCGCTGCGGCGTCCGCCTCCTCATTACCTCGGACACCGGCGTGGCTTGGTACTCACACCAGCTGCACGTCATTCCCCCGCCGGCAGATGTCCGCCAACCGGTCTCTGATGGAGGTCATGGTGGTGGGTTGTGGTTTCCAGGGGGCATCTTGCAGTTTTGTGAGCAGCGACAGGGAGTCGGAGTAGACTCGGAAGCGCTTGATGTGAGCCAGGGCGTCAGAGATGTCGTCCAGAGCCTCTCTCATGGCCAGCATCTCGGTACGGTACGAGCCGGTAAGCTGTCCCGCCAGTACCGCCCAAGTGGGGGCGCCCCTGCCTGCATCCCCCGTTCCCGAAACCGCCGGACGCTGATCCGTCCGTGTAGTAGGTACTGTGCAGGGGACAAGTCAGCGGTGGCGTCCTCGAATGCCTCTCTTCTCGGCGCCGTGGACTTCCTTTTGCGGGGCCCGCCGTTTTCGGTGAGGATACCGACGGACCCCTGCTGTCGCTCTCCCACGGTGATTGCACTGCAGGGCGGTCGACTGGTTCTCTTCGGTTGTTTGGCGCTTCAAGGCCAGGCCTCTTCAGCGATCACCGTTGCTCTGTCCCTCCACGTGTCGCGGTTCCTCAAACGGCGCTGGGTGACGCGCTTGGCGGTGCTGTGGGCCGGGATCCGTGGGTCAAGTCGCAGCAGCTTCTCGCGTTGGATGCCTCCTTGTTCCTCGGCTGCCGCGGAGACGTCTGTTATCTGCGCTTCCACCATCAGCACCCCCTTCCTTGTGTCGACCGGGCATCCTGATATCACTCTGGCTGCGGCGTGGGCAGATCTGTCGATGACGTCTCTGTTGGCTGGACGGGCGAACTGCATATAGGTGCTGGAGCCGTAGAGGGCGACAGGTTCGATGAACGCCTTGTACAGCTTACGGAGGGTGTGCTCTCTGCATCCCCATCCTGTGCTGGCCAGGGCCTTCATCGCTCCGATGCGCTTGTCAACTTTCAGTTTGGTGGCGTCTATGTGAGGTCGGAAGGTGAGCTGGGAGTCGAACCTTCCGCCCAAGATGGTGACCTCTGCGACCTGCTCCAGAACCTTGTTCCTCAAATATAGGTTCAAAGTGCGCTTGGCTTTTACTTCATTTCGATGCGTGGAGAACAGGATGGTCTTGTTCTTGGAGTCGCTGACCTCCATGTTCCAGGTTTCTGCCCACTCGTGTAGCTCATCCAGCGCTGCCTGCACTCTGATGGTTGCGCTGTCCACGTCGTGGTCGCTGACGAAGTGTCTGTCAGTGTCTGGTTCACTTGCCCCAATCGGGTTATGAGATAGGGCATCTGCTGCTAGGTTTGTCTTCCCGGGCACATACCGATACCGAGATTCGAAGTTGAACGGCAGCGTTTTCTCCTTCAGTGGGAAGAGCCTCGGATTTGGGATGTCACTGAGAGCTCTATCTCCCAGGATTTTCACCAGTGGCCGATGGTCAACGACGAGGAGAAAACTGGGTTTTCCGAGGAGGAACAGTCTCGCCTTCTTCATACACCTGGTCACAGCTAAGGCCTCCCCTTCCAACGCCGAGTAGTTGGCCTCTGCGGAGGAAAGATGGCGGCTACCACAGAGGGAGACGCAGTTATCTGAAGTAGCGGCAGTTATCTAGCGGCAGAATCTGAACTTATTTGGGTTCGGTGTGATTCCGTTGATGGCACACAGGTAAAGGAAGTCCAAATGTGTGAAAGAAGACCTGCTCGATGTCGGAGTCGAGCAGCAGTGTGTCGTCATTGTATTTACACTTTATCTCGACGCCAGCGATGTCATCGTACCGCTTCGTGTACGAGTACCCAGATGAGCAGTGGCCTTGTGGGGTTTGCAGGTATTGATATCGGCCATACTACGTGATGAACGTGTTCAGTTTTTGGCTTTCCTCATCCAGTGCCACCTGGTGAAGGCATCCAGCAACAGTCTTGTACCTCTTGGGAGGGATGTTACTGAATCATGTCAAATGGTGGTGGAGTATGATGCGTTTCACGGATACATGTTTTGTTGCCAGGCTGAAAATCCACTGTCTTTCTGGGCTTGCCGTCCTTTTAAGGGACCGTTACTTTCTGAAACACCATTCAGTTGGTTCTCCAGCTGGGACTTGCCGAAGTATGCCCATGGGGACGTCCTCATCCAGCTGCTTCTTTACATCACGCTTCCAGTGGTGGGGATGGGTATCAGCCCCCACCGGTAACAATTGGCAGCACTCAGGCGTTTGGGCGCTCTAAAACTACTAGACTATAGGGTTCCCATGTTAAAGGGACGATTTTCAGACGAGGTTGGCTCGGAACCTATGGGACATATTTTAAATCCGACTTCAGGACCATATAGCAAAGTGGCTTGGCTACAACGTTTTTATTTATTTTTTGATATTCTGGGCGCAAAGAGGTTAAATGGGCTTGGAGGTTAAAAATTATTAGAGCGCCCAATGCCGACCGTGGTGTGGCATGTATGTGGCGACCGTAGTGTCATCTATAATGCTAGTAGAAGTGCCACCTATGCGCTTATTTGTTTTGATTACCGCTGCCATATGCTTCTTAATGTACTGAAATATATCCTACTTCGACTATGCTTTAGTAGATTTACTGGAATTGAATTAAATACATAAATTTGTAATCTATGGAAATGCAAGTTAATGATACAAAACAATACTGTTAATTTATATTAGACAAAATATCAATCAAAACAAATATATGTTGTCTAATTCATTTGGGCGCTACATTCCTTACCGTTCTACCCGGTGTCTAGTTACCCTGATGGGTATAGGCGTGTGCGTAACGAACGGTGTGGCCCCGTCCTGGAGATGGATGTGATGAGGTTGCCCTGACATGACCGGTAGCGGTCTGGATGTCACGTTGAACGTGCTTCCCGAGAACGTGCTGTTGAACGTGCTTCCCGCTTTAGCCACGCCTCCAGCTGGGGGATGTTCTCTTCAATGGGTGGAAACGGCAGCTTTTTTGGCGTTCGGGTCTGGTTGCGGTTCTCCTGGTGCGCGCTAGTGTCTCCAGCTGACCTAGCTTCAGTCAGTGAGCTGATCTGATGATTGGGGAATTCACTATGCACAATCCCAAGTTTTATGCATGCTGACAGGAGCAGGATAAGGTATCAATCTAAACACCTGCTACTACGAATAACATTGTCCGTGATATGCTTGTCTTTGTACTGACAGCTGAACACGGATTGGTGCTCAGGGCCTGCCATGCGCTCCAGCTTCATGCTGGAGACGGCGTCCAGTTTTCACCAGATGCTTGGTGCTGAGCCCTAGTTGCTGGAGGTGTTTGTGACCGATAACGGTGACCTGTTGTTGTGTTTTCCCTCCGTCGGCTATGAGCCGAACGTAGCCGAGCGGCTCTGGAGGGTTCTGGCAGCGGCCGGCAGGGCCGTCACCACGCTGTCGCTCCGCAGCCGGTTAAGGTCGGGTGATATTGTACCCAGGAGACGCAGCCGGGTCCTCATCAGCGGGGGGCACCTCCGCAGGTGTGAACTTGGGGTTTCCGCCTCTTCCCGGCAGGATGGTGCACCCAGCCGGCCTGGCAATCAACGAGCTCACTGGAGGCAGTGGTTTGGAAGGGTTATTTGGCCGATTCCTATGCAGGTCATTGGGCTGGAACCAGACCAGTGACCCCGCACGGAGTTGGTGGACGTCAGCAGCCTCGAAGCCGGCTCAGGGCCGGTCACCGGAGGGGGCACGTGCGAGACCCATCAGGGCGCGGTACCAGTCCCGGGGCCATTTCCTGCTTCGGTGGCGCGTCTTCGCCGCTCTCGCGGCCGCACAAGTGCGACCGTCTGGACATCCACCGCGACCTCCCTTTTGGGGGTAACGGCGAGGCCTCCTTGGCCAGGGTGTCGGCCCTCTCGTTGCCTGCCAGTCCGCAGTGAGAGGGGACCCACTGTAGGTGCACCCGCCGCCCCCTCGCCGCAACATCAAGCAAGGTAGGCCAGATGGCGGCCGCCAGGGGCGAAGACTGAGCGGGCGGTCCCTTGCTCAGGGTCGCCAGCGCCGACTAGCTGTCGGTGCAGAGGACAACCGGATCTCCCGAGTCCTCGTCGAGATGCTCGCAAAGGAAAGTGAGGGCCGCGTCGAGGGCGATCATCTCGGCCTCGAAGCTGGAGCACAGGAAGCCGGCAGGGACTCGCACCTCCGCCTCGTCTCCCTCCGGCCGCACCACCAGCTCTCCAGCGCTTCCGTTCAGTATGCCCCCATATGCCGACCCATCTAACCAATTCCATGTGGCGCACTGCAGAAGGGCCGAGAGGTACTGCTCCGCAACTCTCCTCTGCTCTTCTGGGGACGCTCCCGGACGCAGCACGCCAACGCTGAGATCGAAGGTGGCGCCCTCGGCACGGGTCCACGGCGGGGGGCAGCGGGTCACGGACCGCTCAATGGGGCCCTCTACCTCCGCCGCTCTCCAAGCCTCGGGGCCTACCGTCCTCCAACCCATGGTGCTCTTCAGGCGGGTCGATGGAAACGCTTCGGCCACCGCTCGGAGGGGATCTTCCTCCGGCAGGGCGTAGGCCTTGGCCAGGAGACGAGCCGCCAGCGCCGTGCGCCGCGTCGTCATCGGCTCTAGCCCCGCCTCCGCAAGAACGGCGTGGGCTGGCGTCGAGAGGGGGCAGCACGTGATAATGCGCGCGGCCGCACGCATCTCCCGTTCGAGGCTCTCGACGTGCGACGGGGACGCTGCAGGCAACCACGCCACCGCCGCGTGTTCCAGCGCGCCGCGGACGTAGCCGCTCGCCACGGTGCGCAGCTGTTTTTCGCCGAGTCCCCAGGTGCGGCCTGTCAGCTTCCTGAGCTGGGGCGGGTGCGCTGACGTAGCGCACGGCAGTGGGGGCCAAAGTGGAGGAGACGGTCCAGGGGTAACGCCAAGCAGTTTCAACTGCACCCCGGACCGCACCACCCTTCCCGCCATTCGGATGTCGCACTTGGCGTCCCTGGCCCACTGGGACAGCACCAGCAGTTGGATCTTCTCACCTGCGACGTTCATCTTGTTGTGCTGTGCCCACTGGACCAGGACGTCCGCCGCTCTCTGTGCCCTGCACCTGGCCACCTCCAAGGTGTGGCCTCCGCAGAGCACGGCCGTATCATCAGCATACAGGAACGCCGTCGTGCCCGGACCGGCCTGGAGCTCAACGGAGAGCGGCGCCGCCCATAACAAGAACAAGGTCGGCGCCAGGAAACTACCCTGTGGAAGGCCGGCTCGGTAGTTCCGCTAGCCGCTCTTGGTGCCGTTGAGCTCCACGACGACCCTTCTGTCGCGCAGGAACTCCCATATCCAGGTGACGAAGTGCTGTTGGATGCCCAGCTCCAGATGCCGCAGTCTGAGGAGGCGGTGGTCCACCGTATCATACGCCCGCGCAAAGTCGAACGCGACCAGGGCGTGCTTATGGCGGTCGAGCCCTCCGGGGGATCCGCGCACCGGGTCTACGTTAGGTTCCAGCCGTCCTGGACAGTCTGGACGAGACGGCCGATACTGCCCTCAACCGACCGTCCCTCGCAGAAGCCTACCTGCCCCGGCGTGATCAACCTCTTCTCGGAGACGATGCGAGTCAATCTGGCCAAAACCATGCGCTCCATCAACTTGGCGACGTGGCTGGTGAGGGCGATGGGGTGGTAGCTGGCCACCTTCTTCTTTTCCTTCCCCGTCCTGGGGATCGGACAATCATAGATTGTCTCCACTCCTTGGGGACTTCCCCCGTCCGCCAGGAGGCGTTAAAGGTGCGGAGGAGAGCCGCGCGGGCCCGAGGACCCAGATGTCTGAGGTGTTCAGAACACACACCGTCCGGACCCGGCGCTTTCCTGAGGCCACAGCGTTGGAGCTGTCGACTCAGCTCGTCCTCGTTGAAGGGGGCACAGCAACCCTGGCGCTCTTCGCCGCAGTCGCAGCACCGGTGATGTGCGGGGTCCGCCAGCTTGCGCTTGGCTGTCCGGTCCACCCTCGGCAGGCGGACCCGCCGGGCGACGCGCGCGTGGGTCAGGTTGAAGGCGTCGGCTTTTTCACGGTCAGAGACGAACAGCCGACCATCCTCCGTGACCACCTCCTGTCCGGGCCTGTGGTCATCCGCTCCCTCCCATGTCTGGAATATCTTGGTGGTCCTAACGGTGAACTCGGCGCTCGTGTCGGCAATGACACCGAAGATGTGTGAGTTGCTGCTCCCACTTCCAGCATGGGCTACTCTGACCTGTAATCGAGGAAGACTACAGCCGACACCAGCCACTAAGTCGGGCTCCGAATCTCGCACTGAACTCAATGTTATTTTGCTGCGGCACACAGCATCGAAGTACAGTGTCCGCCGAAATTAGGGAAACGCTTATATTATCTGAGTTACCTTCCACGCCCACGCAAGTTACATACGTGAATTTCGTACCATGGTTCGCTCGCGGTCTCAGGAACGTACAATTATTTTTTTCGCCCAGGGTCCATTCGTAAGCTATGGGTGACAGTGAGGAACCTTATAGCAAACCGTCGCTGCGCGGGAGCGGCACCGGTGCCGTCTCCAAGGCGCTGAACTTGTCAAGAAAGTGTATAAAAATGGCCCGAGACATGCTGAATCAGAGAGTAAATTTTGAGATAGACAAAGGCCAGGGAAGGAAGATATAAAACAAAAAGACCGAGACCATCCAGAACGTGAAAAAGGTCATCAGAGCGAATCCAAGAAGAACGTTGGCGTGGTTCAGCGATTTTCACAGGTGCCAACGAGAAGATCAACAGAGAGTTGCTGGAGCAGCACGTCTGGCCCTGGATCGACCGTTGCGCACTCCTGACGGCAAGTACAGGGGTTTCCAGCCGGACGGTTGTCCCTGCAACTTACGCGATGAAGAACTCAAGAGTTCCTGAAGGGTCGAAAGATGAGCGAACGTGCAGGACACAGGAGTTTGTGGGCCTCGTTCACCCGACCCGCTCATCACGTTCCCATTGAATTTCTCTACCTGGCCTGCGTTGGAGGCCGAGGTGTGCAAATGTCTCTACCCAAACCTTGAGCCGCTGAAGTCTGACATACGGAGGTGCTGGCACAACATGGACAAGCACACATCCAGCGTGTCTGCAGTACTTCCAGGTCTCGTGTGGAGAGAGTAATTGAGGCTGAGAGTGAATACATTTTTATTTCTGGGTTAGTTAATAACCTCTTAGGTCACGGAAATAATCACCCTAGACGAAAATTGCTATGGGTGATTAGCATTAGCAACCTCGACCCGATCACGTCCACAATAGCGATCAGAAAACCTCAAAATTAGAAATAAATAATTGTAAACAAAAAGGCATTTTTCTATACCAGTTTTGTCTCACAAATACAAAACGAGCATTTATTTGTTTGTATCTGGTCAAAAAGGCCGAAAAGGTGAATAACAAAAATGGATGTCATGAGTTTCTTATACTTAGTGAGCCATTACTCCGTGCAAAATGAGATCATATTGCTTTGAAATTTTGTTTGATTTTTTTTTTCTTACTCCAATTTTCTTCCATATATTCTCGTTTTTTAAAAACACTTTGATAATTTTTGATTTTATAGTTTTTTTTTTTTGGAGGGGGGTAAAAGAACAAATTTGGAAACTACAATTGCCATTTGAAAGACAATGTTATTTTATCTGAGATGTTTTTTTGTTTTAAATTTACTTCAAAAAATTTATTTCCTACAATTTTTTTCAATATTTATCATTTTTCCACGTGCATGACGTAACTAAAACGTCATTTTTGCCTAAACGACCAATTTTAATAAAATGTTGACAGCATACGTATAATAGTCGTACAGTCAGCTACTAAAAATTTCAGCAAGATCAGCTACAAACAGTTATGCAAGAAAAACCTCAGAGGGTTGCTTTAGGACCCCCACCGTACGGCGAGGGTTAACCCGCGCACCGACGGGGGGCGGATATCCGCCCCCCAGATTTTTCAGGACTAGCGGAAAAACGGCGGCGCGTAGCGCCGCCAGATTCTGCATTGCTGTTTGGGCATCAATTACCTACAATTTCTGATTTTTTATCTCCTTACTTGCAAGGCCACATAAGGTCACATTTTTAAATCACCTGGCTCAAGTCACGTTTTTTTGAAAGTTGACATTCCTTGCCAAAGCCACAGTGGTGGAACCAAACAGTTTGAAACTCACCAGTGTGTAATAAGGCCTCGGGTATCTACAGTTTTTTTATTCTAAGATTTTGTATTCAGTGATCTGAGGTCATGTCAATTTTGAAACCTCCATTATAAGTATAATTGGAAAAATGAATGCTTATGCGCACGTATCGAACAAAAACCTGGCTAAAATGTGGACAGTTTTCATCCTTATTCACTATTTTAAGCTAAACAGAAGAAACATGTTGGTATTTTTCTCCGAGACTCTTAAGGTCAAATCCTAATGTGCCCCAGGTCATATGGTTCCTGTACAATAATTCATCTTCTTACGTGAGGTAGAGTGCTATGGTTTCAATTTCTGTTTTCTCGTTGTCGACTTCAAATCGATTGATATATAAATTGGCTGGACCTTGACATGAATCGCAGGATCAGGTCAGTATTTTTAGTTTAACCCCTAGCTAGGTATACGATATAAATGGTTCGGCGCCGTGATGTGAGAACCGTTGAGTGGTGACAATGGTTTGCCTAGCTTGATACCTAAAAAATATTAGCGAAAACGTGTTCAGTAAATTAAAGCAATTTTTGACCTCTGGAGTCTTAACTATTGACCCTATCTCAAATTGAAGTGAATGTGCTGACAGAGTGTTTTAAGGGCATTGCGTGCTTTTTTCGGATTGCTCTAGCTAGTGTTAGTTACTGAGCTAGCTGGATTATGTGAAGCAATGCTCAATTTAAGTATTTCCTAGTACTCGTTACGTGCCGGCCTACCTCACGTTCGTTTTTCCGCTTCTCACTAACGATTGGCGTAGATTCTCGAGATTCTGGGGGGAGGGGCAGTTATCCGCCCCTCCCCGTCGGTTCTAAGTTGGCTCAGACCCCCGTCGTTGCGCGGTTAAGCTCTAATTTTCCATACTTTTGTAGTTGTTCTGCTGGTGCTGGCGTTACGAGCCATCGAGCATTGATGATGTCATTGGTGTCTCATGGCAAATGTTTAGTTGAACGCAATCTCACAACCCAGAGTTTAGGTTGCGAATCACATCAGCAGCGATGCATTATTAAGGTAAGGTAAGGTCCGATACTCGATATTATTCGCTAGCAGGCACGTAGTCAGTAATTCGCCCGGAGGGGGGGGGGGGGCTGCGCCTAGAAAGGGCCCATTCCCGGGCGTTGAAAGGGCCCATTTCCGGGCGTTGAAAGGACCCATTCCCAAGCGTTGAAAAGGCCCATTTCTGAGCGTTGAGAGAACTCAGGACGGAAGAAAAGGTTCGTTCCCTCCGTACTGGCTACAGGGTCCATTTGACAGGTTCATGGGACCTTTTGACCCACCCACGGGCATTTCGGTCGGGTCAGGGGCCCCTCTGATCTGCACAGGGGCCCTTTTAACTTCTCACGGGCCCTCTGGTCTGGCCAGGGGCCTTCCAGCCTGCTCAGGGGCCCTTTCTATCTGGTAAGGGACTGTGCTGGCTGCTTTTTCGCCTTACCGACATGCTCAGTGATCCATACGACCTGCCCTGGGGCCACTCCGACCTGCCCAGGGGCAACTCCGACCTGCCAAAGGGCCCACTGTGTTGGCTAGGGGCCATTCAACGTGTTCAGGGGCCCCTCCGACCCACTCAGGGCCCTTTCGGCTTGTACAGTGGCCTCTCTGACATCAGACATGTACAGGGCTCTTTTGAACTCCACGGGGCCCTCTGGTCTTTCAGAGTGGGCGCCCTGGTGTCCCTATAGAGCCTCAAAGTGCTCTAAGCTATCTAAAAGCCACGCTTCGCGTCGTCTTCCGATTTGTAAAGAGCCCATGTACCCAGGCACGTAGCCAGGATTTTTATCAGGGGGCACGTCGGAAAATGCAATTTTTGCACCTCAGCCATATGCTGCTATCTGGGGTCAGGTTTTTAGGGAATCTCATTCTATATTGTGTTAAATTATTTTGCTCAAGGGGGGTATGTCCTCCGTGCCCCCTCCCCCATGGCGGCTACATCCCTGATGATACCGTGCTTCGCCCGGTCTCGTTGGCCCTTCGTGGGGGGACGCACCTGGCTATATGCCTGCTAGCTAGTAGCTTTATTAACCCTCGACCGTGTAGGGCAAGATCACTGTGTGACCGTGTAGGGGGGGGGGGGGTACGACCCCTCCTTGGCGTTTGACCCCTAATTGAACTAGAGCTTCGATTTAGAAACGAGTGTGCTGCTTGTGACGAGAGGAAGCCATTGACATCTGATTTTGAGGTCCTGGGTCGTTAGGTGACCTCTGAGGTCATGTCAAAGCCAAAACGTCATACAATTACAGGGGCCACGTCGTCAAATATATAAACGACATGCCTCCACTACCTGGCCATTCGTAGGTGCCACAGATCACGAACGCTTTTTACTGTCACCATTCTTCATTTTAATTAACATCGTGCTCTTAACCATGTTTTTATATGTATTTATATTTGTATTTTATATGCATTTGTATTCGCATTTTACATGTATTTGTGTTTCATGTTTATTTTTACGTATCTTCATATTTTTATTTTATCTTGTACATTTTTAATTTCTATTTACTTTTTTTGGATTTATTAACACAAACACATATCAGATAACATCACACTCACTTACATTCACACATAAACAGCGATCTATCTATATTTGCCATTTTGTTCGGCCGTCTGGCCAAGCCGGACGGTGCCAGGAATCATTCGGCAGAGCCGCTCCGCGCGCGGGGGTCTGGGGTTACCGCCCGCCGGGGAGAGCTAGGGGATACCTCCCGGCGCTCCAGGGACGGGCCGCTGCCCCCGCCCGGCACGCCTCGCTACGTGGCAGGCCCCTTCGCCGATCGGACGCGCGACCCGTCAGTCCGACCTGAGTCAGTCGACTGGCGCGCCGGCCCGCCGGCCGACGGCCCACAATGTAGATATTTGTAAGGGCCGGTCTCAGGTGGCCGGTTGGGTTAGGGCGGGGCCTCGTGCATCCTTTTTCTCACTTTCCACATATGTTATCTTCATACAGCAGTAAAATACGACATAACAATAACATGTAAAAACATAACTATTTTACTTTTACAAATACCAATGCATACACATCGCAAACCTTCACACACAGCTCATCAAAAAAGATGTCATCAACCACATAGTGGAAACACGTGATGACACTACGACAAACTGAATGCGCTGTCCGCAAAGGGTAACATTTGTTGTTTAAACAAATTACGCGACGTACTACTAACTGCACATCGGACGAGCCACCCGACAGTACAGTGCAACATTACAAGCGTCATAGGCGCTCCGCCCGCGCGCTCGCTTACCGGCGGCCCACGGCACGCGAAGCGGCCGCCCCCGTCACCGGCCAGTCGTGCGCGAGCCGTCAAACCGGTTTGGCAGGCGGACCCGCACACCCCGGCCGACCGGCCTCGCAGACTATGCTGGGGGGCCGGTCCCGGGTTAGCCTGGGAAGGGGGATGGGCAGGAGGCTATCCTATTCGGTCTATTACTTAATGATGATGCGTCACGCATACAACACATTATTGACCGCCACTTTCCTTCGAACGCCACCAAATTATTGTTGACTTTGCTTATGTATTCTTCGGAGACGAAGTCCACCCGCAGTTTATTTTCCAGATTACGACAATTTAAAGCCTGCTTTTGATGAATTATTGTTTTTGCTATAATGAGAACATGGATGCAGCGACGGTTGTCACATTGCAATCTCCAAATTCCCTGTCACGACTACTTTTTGTGTGACAACATATATGACTTAGTCTTCTCGTGCCACCATCTTTCGGATGTCACGCAAAAAGCACGCACAGTTCGCAGTCCCAGTATTTATGCTCTATAGTTATCAGGGTACGCTTGGCACCGTTCACATGTTTCAGAATCTCGATTTTTGCTTGGCAAGAAACTTGTTTGTACAGTATTCTCGACAAATTTTGTAAGTATGGATTGAGGGTATGTTGATAGAGTGCATTATTCACGGACGTATACGAATTTGCCAGTTTATATGCATGAACTCTTCATTCCATTTTATTCTCCAAATATTGCGTTAAGTCGAGTTTTTTTGGAGGAGTTGATATAATGTTGTGCACCTTTTCGTCTCGCAACACAATTGTACACTGGGTTTATTAACTGGGCGCTGCTCTATCCCGAGCTTCTGAGTCTGTATTCCGCTGGTAGGCTGTTAATCAGGCGTGTAGTCTAAGAAGGTACCTCGAAGACAGAACTTATTTTTACATTCTATAAATGACATTAATTCTCCTTGTGCATTTCTAAGGTCACTTACGTAATACAGTCCTTGTTTAAGCATTGATAACTTAAATCGCGTTGGCTTAATTTACGTATGATCACGAGAACAAATGGGAAATTTTCGGATATCATTTGCGCGATGGGAAAGCAGTTGTACAGTCAGCGTATGCAAGGGACATTACCTCTCTCCAAAACTTATTTTGATTCGGTGCGATTTTCCGGGATACACCCACCAGTTCCCAGGATTGGCATCAGATTTAATCGTGGGAATACCTTTTGACAATGCGTCAAGCGTGATCGACGTAAAATGTACCTTGACCCAGGTAACTTGAGTGCTTAACCTGTTCCAGAAGTTTACCATATTAACCTCCAGGGCGACAGGTTAGGACAAAGGACGAGCGCTTTTCAACACGATCTCTACTTACGTTCAGAATAAACCGATATACTTTGTTATTAAGGACTTAATTGAGTCATCGCTAGGTTTGGGCAATGACGTTAACAAGTGTGTCACTTTCGAGAGAACAAGGGACTTGATTATTTGGATTCTCCCAATGATTGTAAGTGATCGCTGTCGCCATGAGCTAATCACGTTTTCCATTTCTCTAATCTTTGCAGCATAATTAATTTCTAGCATTCTGTCAGTGTCACAACAAAATACAATTCCTAGCATTTCATCTCTATTACCCACACCATCGGGATCTCGTCACAAATAGTTTTTCTTGTCGCTATTTTACCAATCCACATTGCCTGTGTCTTACTGATATTAGGCTTCAGGCCTGAGAACTTGGCGAACGTACCAAGCTCTCCGAACAGAGCGCGCAGTGAGTTGGGTTGCCCGTCCAGAAAACATAAGATGTTGTCGGCATAGCATGTAACTTTAGCCGTGAAATCATTTATTTTAACTCCGCCGATATTCTGTTTTCTGATTCTGTCCATAGCAGCTCTAATGACATATAAAGAAATATCCGCTGATCGGGTCTCTTGTCGGCCGAACCTTCCGTAAGTAAATTTGGCTCTGATTGTGTCGTTATATGTGAGGCGAGAGTACGATCCGGAGTTAACGTACAAAACCAGTCAATAGTGCTGAGTGGAAAATTTCGAGCTACAAGAGTCGATCTTATCCATTTCCAGCTAAGCGAGTTAAACGCACCTTCAATATCTAAGCTGAGAATTAACCCCTCGGAGTTGGAATAGTTGAGGCTATCTATCACGTCGTACGTAAAACGTGTGTTATCACACATTGAGCGTCCCTCAATGTACGCAGTCTGGTCAGGGCCAATCAAGTCGCTCAATGTTGTTTAATTTTTAATCCTCGGCCATAGCACCTGCTAGGATCTTATAGCTTGTGTTAGAATGGTAAGTGTTCGATAACTTTTCAGTTCATGTCTGGGCTTGCCAGCCTTTGGGATTAAGATAAGAATTCCTTCCTTGCAAGTTAACGGCAGCTCCTTATTTCCATGGCTTTCCAAACACATGTTAAACAGAAAATATTTTAAGTGGCTCCACAGTACTTTATAAAATTCTGCAGGAAAGCCAGTGCTACCCGGAGTTTTATTGNGGCATCGATTTATATCGTGGGAATACACTTTTGAACAATGCAGTCCAAGCGTGATTCGACGTAAATATTTGTCTGACCCAGGTAACCTTGAGTGCCTTAACCTGATTCCAGAAGTTTACCATATTTAAACCTCCCAGGGCGACAGGTTCGGACAAGACTGAGCGCTTCACACGATCTCTACTACTGTTCCAGATAAACCGATATAGCTTTGTTATAAAGGACTTAATGAGTTCATCGCTAGGTTTGGGCAATGACGTTAACAAGTGTGTCACTTTCGAGAGAACAAGGGACTTGATTATTTGGATTCTCCCAATGATTGTAAGTGATCGCTGTCGCCATGAGCTAATCACGTTTTCCATTTCTCTAATCTTTGCAGCATAATTAATTTCTAGCATTCTGTCAGTGTCACAACAAAATACAATTCCTAGCAATTTCATCTCTTTAACCCACACCATCGGGATCTCGTCACAAATAGTTTTTCTTGTCGCTATTTTACCAATCCACATTGCCTGTGTCTTACTGATATTAGGCTTCAGGCCTGAGAACTTGGCGAACGTACCAAGCTCTCCGAACAGAGCGCGCAGTGAGTTGGGTTGCCCGTCCAGAAAACATAAGATGTTGTCGGCATAGCATGTAACTTTAGCCGTGAAATCATTTATTTTAACTCCGCCGATACATTACTGATTATTCGCTCATGATTCTGTACATAAGCAGGCTCTTCATGACAATTAAATAAATATCCGCTGATCGGGTCTCCTTGTCGGGCGACCTTTAAGTAAATTGGCTCTGATATGGTGTCCGTTAATAATGTGAGGCGAGGTACGATCCGGAAGTATACGTACAAAACCAGTTCAATAGTGCTGATGGAAAATTTCGAGCTACCAAGAGTCGATCTATCCATTTCATAAGGCGAGTTAAAACGCACCTTCAATATCTAAGCTGAGAATTAACCCTCGGAGTTGGAATAAGTTGAGGCTATCTATTCACGTCGTACGTAAACGTGTGTTATCACACATAGAGCGTCCCTCAATGTACGCATCTGTCAGGGCCAATCAAGTCGCTCAATGTTGTTTTTTAATATCTCGCTGCTATAGCACCTGCTAGATCGCGTTATAGCTTGTGTTAAGAAGGGTAGTGGTCGATAACTTTTCAGTTCATGTCTGGGCTTGCCAGCCTTTGGGATTAAGATAAGAATTCCTTCCTTGCAAGTTAACGGCAGCTCCTTATTTCCATGGCTTTCCAAACACATGTTAAACAGAAAATATTTTAAGTGGCTCCACAGTACTTTATAAAATTCTGCAGGAAAGCCAGTGCTACCCGGAGTTTTATTGTTTGCCATTTTGTGCAACGACCTCTCTAATTCCGTTAGCTCTAATTGTCTTGACTGTTGTTCTTTTGCCTTGTCTGTAAGCTTCTGAAGTGCAGTACTGCACAAGGTTTTTACTCGTTTGCAACCTGGATGCTCTAATTCATCCCTCTCGCGAAATACTTCCCTGTAGAATGAGGTAGCATGTTTCAGGATCTCGCTCTGTTTTGTTATGATATGTCCGTTTAAAGACAAATATGGTATTCGTCGATTGATCCAGTTCCTACGCTCCAGTCTTAAAAAGTAGCTACTAGACTTTTCTCCGTGTTCTACCCAGTTAGCGCGAGAACGTACTAATAACCCATCGACTAGTCTGGATCGATAAGCATCGAGTTCTCGTCTTTTGTCCTTAGTTGATCGCTGAACTTGACAGTCATGTCATTAATCATCAAGTTCTTGTATATCTAGTCTCCCTTATTTCCGTCAATAAACTTTCTTTGCAACAAGAGAGAGACCTTTCCTCCTTATTGCGTAAGTTATCGTTTTTCTGTGGCGTAGGTTTAATATCAGCACCTCCCAAAACCAACCATAATTTATCGTAAGTTGCGCAGTCTTTCCCAAATCTTCGTTCAGAAATGACTCTGAATATGCATGAGGGGTGTACTGTTTAAATGTCTCCATAACAGTCAATTTCATTTTATCTAAATAAGTGTTATCTTTTAAAAGCGCTGTGTTAAGCCTAAACCACCCCGACCTCTTGGGTGTTGCGCGATCGTTAGACCGGCGCACACCATCGAATGATCCGTCTGTATTCCGGGTAGTATGTCTGAAGAAATTGTCATATCTGCAAGTTCCTGGGACGCAAGTACGTAGTCCAAACGGGCTTGACGGAACGTGGGATTGAATCTCGCACCAAGTGTTCGTCTGGTGCTGAGATGATGCTTGCGATAGACATCTATTAGCTGAAATGGCTCATTATTACAAGTATATCTCGTTATTGCTACGTGGATTGTTCTCATGTAAGTAATTATGTGTGTCAAGTGATTGATCCAAAGCGATGTTAAAATCACCGCAGATAATGATGGGTATATCTGTCCCGTCCGGTATCATTTCTTTGATTGTCTCCCTAACGAATCGAAAGAAGCCAGGCCTATCACTGTTTGGTCCGTACAGGGAGATGATAATCAGCTGTAACAAACAATCAATGATGACGTGCGCAGCTATAAGATTGCCTTCTTCGTCGCTTTTAACCGACTTCACATTTAAGTTCAACCCTTGTTTTGGTAGTATTGCAACACCCCTGGCGTTATTTGAGCCAGCAGAGACAAAAATAGCTGATCCCCAAGAGGTTCTCTGAAGGTTGGACTCCTTCCCCGCTGCCCAATGAATATCTTGCAACATTTAACAATATCGTACGGCGATTTCGAAAAAAATGGAATACATTTTTCTTCTTTGCTTTAAATCAGCTAAACCGCGGCAGTTCATAGAACATATTTGTAAACTTTCTGTCACTTTTTTGTTAATTGGCCCTGCGGCACACTTTTCAGACGTGTGATTGATACTTTCCAATGCTGTTACATACATCAATAGCTCAAATCGTTTTTAGGAGTTCAAGTGGTATCTCCAGTTGGTTCGGCATCCAGTGTCGATAATGTGGCGATGACTCATTTGACAGAAACCTGCCCCATATACGGGGCACGTTTTGTCCCTATGGGGGCACATTCTGTCATTGATGGGGCACTTCCGTTATCACCGAAACGGTTATTTGTGGTGTCCCTGCAGGGGGAGAGAGGGTTTCATTCATTGGCCACCATCAATAGTTTAGAAAAGACGGCTGATATACGATCCCAACACTGCATTTTTTGTGTTTTTCTGGTTATCTATGCACGAATCAGATCCCCTGAAGTTACGCATATGATTATTGATTTTGAACTTTTCCCTTCATCATTATAGAAGACCATGACACTAAAAGCTCAAAAACGTTTTTTGCATTAAAAATCGTCGAATGACATGGCTACAATGATCTTTAAAAAACATCCAATATTTCGAATGTTGTTGCCCTTGGCCCCCATTTTTCGAACAAAAAAAATTAATTTCTGGGTTCAAAAGGAAAAGATTGTGTCAGACAAAAATCGAATGGTGTTCTTCCCATCGAAATCGGCCCAGCGGTTCTCTGAGGGCTCTCTGGGGGGGGGGCAGAAAATCTGCCCGCAGGTTTAAAACGTAATTCTGGCCTCTCGTGAACTGCAAATCGGCACCACCCGATCGTTTACGCTTGTAGTGGCGTGACCATAATTCTGTAAAAACAACAGGGCAATAATTTTATGGTCGTATATAATCGATTACGACTAAGGGATCATGAACAGATTCAGTGAGAGAACCTGCCCCAGATTGGGTGACAGACCTGCCCCACTCGACACAGGTCACACTTTGTCGTTTTTTACTGAAAACTTGGGAGAATGGGGAAGAATAAACGCAATCAGCACAAGTTCTCGACATTTCCTATGATCCCATGACAGCATTCAATAGACACGTAGTAACCGATTATCTGAATGGCCCACAAACCAAAAATTTAGGTCACTCATTAAAAAGGTTTGGATTTCTGTTGAAAAACAAACTGTTCCCAATTGGACCAATCTGGTCGCAGCATGTTTGTTGGCTTGATTGTACCGGGCCACTGCAAGCACAAGAACATATGCTACGAGTACGAACAATATACCTGCAGTGGGATAGTTCACGAGGAAACCCCGCTGACATAATGTGCCCCGTGACAGAACGTGCCCCGTTCTCCCCTACATATTTATGGAGCCATCAGCTTATTAAAAAAAGATCCATAAATACAAATGAAGTTACTCGAAAGCCATAAACGAAATCTGAGTGCCCAATGCTTTTTAACGTTTGTTCCCGCGTGGATTATTGACCTGCTATTGTATTTCAGTCTTTGCTATTTGTTATTTTAAAACAAAACCAGCCCAATTGCTAAGCAGATGTTGAGCTGGAGTGAACTTACTGCGACTCGCCGACAGCCTCGTGTTCAAGGTGCAGTCCACCGACGGCCAGTCTCTCCAGTCCCAGTCTCCAGTCCCAGTCTGCAGCTCAGTTGAGTTTCTGCTGCAGTACAGCGTGCAGTACTAACCCACCAGCGCCCCTGCCACCCGACCACTAACTCCTTCGTGTCGTTTGACCGGTGGAGGTAGGCGAGGCGAGGCCATAAGCACGAAGCGGCGGGAGGGGGGGGGGACGAACAGTGCGCTCAGCGCCACTGTGCGGACGCTTCGGAAACTCACCAGGAATTCCGGGATAGGCACTCATACGATTGATGTACTGAATACAGATGATAGGAGCCGTTTTGCCTCATGTTTAACCCACGCTTCACTGGGGGAGGGGGTTGAACACCCCCCAGGCACGTAGTCAATATTTTTGTCAGGGGGGGGCACGTAAAAAAATGCTCCTTAGCCATATGCTGCTGACCGGGGGGAGGGGAGGGGGCGGCGAAGGGGGTAGGGTCGGGTACTGGCGGATCTAGCCGTGCCTTTTGTGTGTGGGNACACAACACCGCTAAGCAGTGATTTGAAATACATTTGGATTGAGGATGAAAGCGTTCAATTTATTTAACCCTCGCCCGGGTAGGATGCCACCCCTTCGGTTTTTCCCAAATAACTTACGTAGTTTGAAACCGATCGCAATTAATTTTTCAGTGCCCTACTTTTGATCAATTTTACACATAGGTACTCTACAAATTTCTAACTTTCGTGACCCGTGACCTATGCCCTGTTTCTCAAGGTCGTGTCAGGCGAAACTGGCGTCCCGTTGTATCGATCCTTGGGTTTCCGAGTGTATGACGATCAAGAGAAAATGCAAAGGTGTTTCTAGATGACAAGTGTCTCTTCTGCTGAGATTGTAACCTCGACTGACCTTTTCTAAGGTCAACCGAGGTCATTGACCTCCGATGAGCTCCGATAACTTCTTTTGGCTTCTGGTCGCTATTAAGGCAGTTTTTGACGCTGATTTCAAATCATGGAGCCATGTGACAACATTATATGTTTCACTTGGGTCATGCGCATCCGAAGATCAACCGAAGTCACTGACCTCAGATGACCTTCCATGACTTTTTTTGTAATTTGACAGTTAATATGTCATTTTGTGACGCTGATTTCAAATTTGGCATGTATTAAGCATTCTTAGATGTTCCTCTACCATTTTGGCTCGATCAATACTCAATTTTCACACATTAGCGATGTGTGACATTTTGGTCTTCGCATGAACTCAGAGGTCACCCTTTGACCCAGTACCTTAAACTCATAGGTCAGTGGATTTATCTCGTCACAAGCAACACGCTCGTTTTCTAATCGAAGCCTTAACTCAATTAGGGGCGAAACACCATTGGCCGGGGTTCGCACCAACCATCCCTCCCACCTGGACACACAGTGAATTTTCCCTACCCGGGCGAGGATTAATTCACGTCTTTGCAGCCGCATTTCTTCTATACGCGCTGCAGCCCTGCAGAAAAAGCTGCTGCAAATGTCTGGTTTACGTCCCCCACCGCTATCACCTTGCAACATTTGGAACGGAAATGTCAGAATCATATCGTATCTTATCCCCCACCCTGGTGGGGGCATTTTGACCCCTTTAGTTTTTGGCGAGAAGCGAAAAAAAATCACAGCGCGCCGAAAATTCACACAGCTGTTAAAGCACCAATTACTAATGTTGTGGTTCAAATTTTGAATTAAGTCATTTCGGGTCAGGCCACTTGGACACGCCAAGTGACCTTTCCTCTAAAAATGTTATTGGTCGGGCCACAGTATTTGTCCCAGATATTGTGCAATTACAGGATTTCATAAGATAAAAAGAATCTGCAGTTCGTGTATATATTTTCAAAATGGTAACCTAAGGTCAGGTCATTATCGTGACCTCAAAACTTATCTTTGGCTGTTCTAGGATTTCGTTTTTGGCGCCTTGGGGGGCATCACCCCGAAAAAGTTAATCAAACTAAAACAAAAATCGCTCCCTTATGCATTGCGAGACGTTTAAAAAGAAACTTTCCTTAGAAAAGGTTGCGTAGATATCATTCTACATCAGGAAATATGTAATTTTTCGCTGATCTCAGGCGGTTTGGGTGGAGGGGGGTTGGCATTAAGTCCTGCTGCCCCCCTCTCTGATGCGCCAGTGAATCTTATTACTAAATGAAAATGTAAAAATATACGAATGTTTTTTATATAAATTTAGTCCGAATGTTTTGTATGGATGGATTTCCGAGGTCAGGACCCGCGCTAAGTAGAGCTTGTTGCGTTGGTCCTGACCTCACCAACCGATCGCGCAATTCCTGTTGTCCGGCATAATTTAGAGAAGAAAGTGTTACGTGCCCGACATACCTGGACATCGAGTCCGCCCCGCTCAACTGACGTCACCTGGCCTTTGAGGTGCGACCGCTCGCCACCGCGGGACGGCCGCCCAGCCATCCCAGTCAGGAGCAATATCGAGGCCGAAGCGACTCGATGCCCGGGGCTGCCCCACTACACGGGATAGGTCAGAAGTCCAGCGCTCTCCCACTGAGCTACAGGGGCGGACATAATATGTTAGCTATTACATCTTCATATAATATGCATTAGATCAGGCATTTATTCTTCAGAATCATAACATGTTAGCTCATTACTGATGACCCAGGTGCAATTGGTGTTCGGTGACATCTGCAAGGTCAATTAAAAGGAAAAGAAGAATGATTACCAAAAACAGATACAAGATAAGCAAAAGGAAAACAAAAAAAGACGAAAGTTTAACACGCGCACTGGAGGGTAGAGTTATACATGGGGCGGCTATCCCCATGGCCAGCCGAATCCCATGGCTAATGAGGCGGGCCGGACTGGAAAATCTCTAGATCATGGCTGTGGCTATGGCTGTGGCTGCATAGTCTACCTGTCTTTTTTTTCATTGATCTTATCAAACCAATCATTGTTAAAAGAAGCCTACAGTCTACTGTTATGTTGCCATAACAGTAGACTGAAAATAAACACATAATTTTAATTTACAAAAATCCTCATGGCTGGCCAACGCCAGCCATTGACATTTGGGAGTGGCTGTGGCTGACTGTGGCTGTGATGCCATGGCTGTGGGGCGGCTAGGCTAAGGAAAAGTGCAGCCATGTCGAACTCTACTGGAGGGGGGAACACTTTTGTGACCCTCCCACAAGTTTTTCGTGAATATCTCGCAAACGAAGTGGCACAGGACGGTAGTGTTTGAGCGACTTTGACGGCAACAAAATAGCGGATCGTTTGACGTAACACAAGTCGAGATCGGTAGGTAAATTTTTGAGTTATATGGATTTGAATTTCAATATGGTGGCAAAAATCTATGTCTAACAAGTGGTCAATGGTCATGGGACCAAAAAAATACACCGATTAGTGAACAAAACACAATCGGCACAAACTCACTTGTCTTCATCACTTACCACTATTTTTTGTATTTATATGTACGGTGATTGACCTTGGTAAGCTTCAAAATTTGACCAAAGGTCAAAGTTATTTGGTGACCTAGTGAAGTCTGTCGTATGTGGGACGACGTGACTGCAACTATAGATAAGATGAACACACTGTTGTCATTTTCACATCTCTATCTGTATTATATCAATACTTATTGACAAAGAAACGCTGGTGTGATCAATTGACTTCAGCTGATCTTGTAGAAGTCATTGCGTAGAAATTGTACTTGGGTCATCAACATTAAGCTAAAATAGCGAGATCCGGAAATAATTGGCCTGTTCCAATGCAGTTTTTTGAACAGGATGCATTCGCATATTTTATTATTGACTTATAATAGGGAAGTCACGAAGTGACCTTACCCAAGATCAACGATACAACAATCTGAGGAGGTCTTTCAACACTAGCTTTGGAACGACCATGATATTGTTGAAGGTAACGTGTCCTTAAGACCTGACCCGAGATGCTCTGGGGTCAACACTTTTACTTAATTGGGGTAATTGATGCCCACACAGTTCTATGATATTTAGCATCGCTGCTTTCGGGTATTTCCCTGCTATTCACGAACAAATACGACAAGTGGGTTAAAATATACATTTTTAGGGCGATGGCTTATGAAGTTATGTTTCCTAAAAATATTGTTTAGTTTGATTGTCATTGAATTGTTATAACACAAATATTTTGGTTTAACATTTTTTACATTTGATTTTGTTATTTGCAATTATGTAAACTGGTAAATATGCCACCGGAGACACTTTCCTGTGAAACAAATCGCCAGAAACTCTGCTACCACGGCCTGCACTCACCTCCGACACTTCGAAACTGAAAAGTGTTTAGCGCGCATCTTCACTGCGGCGGACTTCCACGCTGCACACCGCACCGCCAGCACTAGATTCGGAGCTACTGAGCCACTGCAAGCAAAGTTCGAAGCAGGCAAAATAAATCTGACAGGACCAGACTAAATATGAAAACGCCAGACTAAGTCTGAAAACGCCAGACTAAGTCTGAAAACGCCAGACTAAGTCTGTAAATACCAGATTACGTCTGACAAAACCAAACGAAGCCAAACAACGGCAGACTTGTCCAGCGTGCAGCAAGACTGCGGCAAAACTGCGGCAAAACTGCGGGCAGAAGATGCCAGAACGAGACCAGACAGACGAACGCCGCACGTGCGATCTGTCTGGCGTCATCTGGAAGACTGATGGCTGACCAGCTGCTGGCACGTGGAGATCACGTCCCACACCCGTCCTTCTTCCTACTCAGTATTCAGAGCAGTGTGCTGGTCGAAATATGTAAGAATAGAAGACTGCCGGACGCCGGCATGGAGACACACCGGACGAGTCTCCCGCCCGCTTTGTGTCCTAATCAGTATGCAGAGTAGTGCGCACGTGGACGAATGTGTGACAGCACTCAGATCGCTGCCAGCTCCGGCCACAACAGAACCGCAGAGAAGGCAATGGCAATCCGTCATGCAAACGGCAGGTCGGTGTGGTACAAATTCTGAGCCGTGCTGCACAGCTATGGAATGAACAGGTCATAGGATGGAAGGAACAGGCTACAGGAAAACCGGTGATGAGCATGACTAGATTGCCGTGCCCTGCAGCGATTGCCGGTGCTTTCATGTCTGGTATATAAGACGGAGACGAGGCCAGTGCGGCATCACAGTCGTCCTTCAGAGTTCAGGGTTCAGTGGTCTTCTGAGCCTCCTCTGGTGACATCTGCAGATACTGTGGTCATATCTCCAGATTAACTGGTGCTATCTCCGGTCCTGATCCTCGGGTCAACTCAGTCAACAGTCTGCTGGTCTCTGTCAACGTCCAGTCATGAAGCTGTCCGTCATTCTCTTCCTTGGGCTGATTGCCGCTGCACTCTGCGCCGCCAAGCAAGACGAGGCAAAGAGTCAGGCTAGTGAGCCTGGATCCAGCAGGCGAGGACGTTTTTTCTTCCTCAGCAATCTTCTTGGGGACGGCTGCTGCCGGGGGTGGTAGTGCTGACGCTAACAGCGTGGGCAACTCCTTCATCAGCCTGAGTAACGCCCTGGGTGGCCTCGGCCAGGCGACTACCACGCGGCCCAATATCATCTACGTCCAAAAGCAAAGGCAATGTCTGATGCCTCTCTTCACCAGGGGATGTCAGCCAGGCTACGTCTGCGCTTCTGTCGGAACTGGTAGCACCCGCTGCGTTCCGCAGAGCCCGAACGGGTTTGCTTGCAACACCGGCTACCAGTGCATCAGCGGGCTGTGTCGCGAGCACTCCTGCGTCAAGGATGAGTGCACTAGAGCCGGCGAGATCTCCAGCTGCTCCAGTGGCCAGGTATGTGTCTCCACTAACCACGGTCACCGCTGTCAGGTGAAGCTTAACGGCAACGAATGTCCTCGCCCGATGACGACGCTGGGATGCGAGAAGAACCAGTACTGTGAGACGGGGGCGAAGGGAAACATCTGCACAGACAAGCTCCCCGTCTCCAGCATCTGTACTGATCCAGTTGAATGCCGCTCCGGCACATGCCGCAACAATAAATGCAAGTCCGACGCCTGCCCCGTGATCGACATGTCCATTGACTGCATGCCCACGCAGTATTGCCTCGCCGGGCGACAACCGGCAACATTTGTGCATGGCCAGGAAGGAGAACGGTGCCGCTGCTCGGCGCCCGTCAGTGCATGTCAATGTCTGCGGAGAAAGCGCACTGCGCTCCAGGACCAGTGTCCGCAGCCGTACAATGCCGGACGCTGCCTGCACACAGTTCTGGCAGTCCTGCGCCGGAGGGCAACATGTGCATGGAGAAGCGCGACGCCGGCAGCATGTGCAGGCGTGACATCGAGTGCATGTCAAGCACGTGTCGCAGCCACCACTGCGTAGTCAACCAGTGCAAGACTCCCTTCTCGAGCGTGGGCTGCGACATGACTATGCAGTACTGCATGTCCACAACCAGCGGCAACCAGTGCGTCACCAAGCTGACCAACGGACAGTCCTGCCTGGTGGCCACCCAGTGCATGTCTGACAACTGCGCCCGAAACCGCTGCGCTGTGCGAACTCCTGTTCTGAAACAGAACGGCGATGCCTGCGCCAGCCCCTCCGAGTGTGTCTCCACCTTCTGCGTGCTGGGAAGATGCGCTGCCAACCAGATGTCTCTAGGCGGCATGTGCATGGACGGCACCGACTGCCAGTCGTTGATCTGCACCAACTTGAGATGCGCCGAACCTACTATGGCGTCGACCACGACGACGTCGTCGACAGGGTCCACCATGACGACCGCAGCGACCACGGGCATCACCACGGCCGCGACGACAGCCACGCCGACGCTGGCGAACGGGATGCCTTGCACCGCAGACGCCGAGTGCACGTCGACGAGGTGCCTGAACGGCGTGTGCACGGCCGCGCTGTCCCCGATCGGCACGATGTGCACTACGGGCACTACTTGCTTGAGCAGCAACTGCGTCGCGATGGCGTGTGCGCTGGGCGTTGTGGGTGGCGACATGCCGTGCTCCGACAGCACACAGTGTGCCTCGGCACAATGCTTCCGACGCTGTCTGTCTTGCTCCTGCGCCTGCTGCCAACGGTGCACCCTGCAATGCCGGAACCGAGTGCCTGTCGACGTTCTGCGTTCTCAACATGTGTGCGGCCATGCAATTAGCAATGGGCGAAACGTGCATGCTCCCTGGCGACTGCGTCAGTAGCAATTGCATGGTTGATGCTAATCAAATGTTGGTGTGCGGTTAGGCCGCTGTGTTGCCAGGCAGCGGCTTGTTTGTTGAATCGTCACGGCCATGTCTGTTGAATTGTCACGAGACCCTGAGTGGCGCCCTCGATGAAGAGATGTTGCTTTCATTGTTGCGTTTTCCCGCCATCTTGTGTTGCTGCTTCCCATTTTTTTTTCTTCGAGTCGTCGTCCGTATTGTCTCAAAGCTTTGAGTAGACTCTGAACTTAATGTAGTGGGTTGATTTGCCGCTCACACTGTGTTCTTTTCTGCCCGCCGTGTTTCTACAACTGCGTTCTTCGTGCTCACAAGTGAGAAGTTTACGTGCTGTCCAGTGCCGTGCAGTCCCAGTGACGTCATAGCGCGTTACTGCAGCATGTTAGCAAACCGTGTCTCGCTAACGCAACTAGACGCTGACGTTTGTATCCAGATCCATGTCGCTAGGTGATGTTCTTTGCCACGCCTTAGCTGCTATGCTTATGTGTGTAATGTTACAATTGTCTAATTTTTTGATGGGTGGGTACAACGACCGCAACGTAAGCTTTGCGTAAGTAGTTCGCTTCGTCTGTTTGTCCTTATTTGTTCGCCAAAATAAAATAAAGTGTAAAGCTGAGCCTGCTTTGTGGACAATGGTTCGAGAGCGAAATACGAGCATCTGAAACTGGAAGACGAATTATGAAGATGAACTACATTATGTAATTTGGCTACCACTTGTGATAAAAGCAGCATAGTTAAAAGTTTTACATCCATTATCTATATAAAATTGATCTAAAAATCCGATCCCAGAAAATGTATTGTACTTAACCCACGCCCCAATGAAGGGGGGTGTTTGAACACCCATCTTGCTGTTTTATCATGATACCGAATAAACGGCTGCGTGTAGCACCACCAAATTCGGAATTTTGGAAATTTGAAACTTATAGTTGATCCTTTCCGAGCAATTTGCGAAAATTCAAGTTTCGTGTCGGGTCACCAGGTCAGGTCACCAGGTCAGGTGAAGTGACCACACCTCCCCAAAAGTTTACGGTTGTGCAATGACCACAGTTTCTGAGGGATGGATGTCAAACTTGTATGATTGAAATAAGTCATCAGTATCTACAAATTGTTTATCCCGGATTTTGTATATCGGTGACCAGAGGTCGGGTCAATTGTGCGACCTTCCCAGTATAAGAAGGGGAGACCGGGGCACGTTCTGTCATTCGTTTTAGTTGGCCCTGGCTGGCACACTTTTAATAGTTAGTGATTGCTACTTTCCAATACTGATCCATTTATCAATAGCTTCAAATCGTCTCTAGAAGTTCAAGTGGTATCTCAGTTTGTTTAGACACCAGTGTCGATAATGCGTCGATTACTCATCCGACCGAACCTGCCCCACACTTGGGGCACGTTCTGTCACTTATGAGGGCACATTCTGTCACTGATGGGGCACTTCGTGTTATCACCGAATGGTCATCTGTGGTGTCCCTGCAGGGGAAGATAAGGTTTCATTCATCGCCATCATCAAAGTGTAGAACATGACGGCCTTATACGATCCCTATACTGCATTTTTGCGTTTTTCTTGCTTATCTTTGCACGAATCAGGGCGTATTTTATTTTGTTTACAGGGGTGGGAGATTTCCACCGCAATGCCTTACATCCCCCCCCCCCCTGGACCCATAGGTCCACTGCAGACAACGGTAAGAAAAACGCGTTGAACTGTCTCCACGGGCCCAGTGATATATTATTTTGCAATGAAGCCTCGACGCCCCCCCCCCTACCGTCAAACGACTTTGCGCTGACGATCCGACGCCATCCCCCCTGGTTCAACAACTTTTCTCTAACGAAGTATATCTGTCTTTTGTCCTATAAACTCGAACTCTAGATCCATCAGTAAAAATCCCCTCCCCCCGAGAGAAAATTCCTTAGAAAAGGTCATGGCACGAATATTGTGAACTGCATCGCATCATCTGATTCGTTTGGCATCTTAAAGCGCATTTCATTCTTAATTGTGTTCATAACGGTCGATTTCATTTTGTCGATGTAAGCGTTATCTTTCAAAAGCACTGTGTTACCGGCATTCGACTGTGGTCTGATCTGAACACTACTGATTGGGGAGGGGACGTTAAACGCACCCTGGTTATCTTCCGAAACAATGTTTGCAGCGAGACGCACAAAGCAGCATTCAAAAGCGCTCGTTGATACACATTTAAGGCACTTACGAAAATCTCAAATTGAGGTCAAGTGTTAGGTCACGAAGAGGTCAAATGTCAAAACAAATATTTGTTCGCGTATGAGCCATACTTGTCATCCAAAGCATTCGATTGCCACCATTATCATCCAAAGTGTTCATAAACATATGATACACATCCAGTTTGATCGAAAATAAGATTATTGGGAAAGATCAAAGTACAAGGTCAGGTCACAAAAGGTCACTATACGCAAAATATCTACGAAAGTTATGCACCACATGTTTTATGGTTTATTTTACGCATGGAAAACGATAGTGATACTCATTTGACTACCCAACTTCATGTATATGAAGTAAAGGTCAAGTTAAGGTCAAAGTATGGTCAGAAAATGACATTTTTTTAGATTGATAAATATAAGCCCAAAAAACATTTGTTTCTAAACCAGTTTTGTTTCAAAAATACAGTGCTGACTTTTATTTTTATGTATCTTGTCAACAAAAGCAAAAAAAAATCAAAATATGACGTCACGAGTTACCAGTACAGTAAATGCGATTACTCACTCAAAAATAACAATATTGCTTTGAAATTTTGCATTTAAGTTAATTGCATATAGTTTCTTGACATGTCTTTCGTTTTTTTAATATTTTTGAAAATTTCGAATTTATAGTCACTCAAAAAAGGAATTTCGGGGGTCAAAAACCCCAAAATGTAAAAATCCGAGAATGTCATTTTGTAACATTTAATATTTGCAATAATTATATTTTTGTATTGCATTTTTATTATTGAGTTACCTTTGTACGGTCTGTTAAAGTTTAACTGTTTCATGTGTAAAAACTGCGTGTAGTGACATCACTTAATTCGCTATTTCCCCAAAAAATAACTACGAAATTGCTTCATTTTCTCACAGAATACATGAAATGAATGTAACATGAGGTACGTTATGTTTTACGTTGATAGCTATAATCTTCTTTATTTAGTTATGACGAGAAATCGGCAGGGGTGGGGCGGTAAACGATAGTAAATGCCGGGTTAAGCCTAAACAACTCCGACCTCTTTGGTGTTGCGCGATCGTTATACCAGCGCACACTATTGAATGATCGCCCGTATCGCCCGCCCGATCGTATTCAGGGTGGTATGTCTGGAGAAATTGTCATATCTGCAAGTTCTTGGGACGCGAGTACGTAGTCAAAACGGGTTTGTCGGAACGTGGGATTGAATTTCCGCCAAGAGTATCGTCCGGTGCCCGAGTGATGCTTGCGATAGACATCTATTTACTCGAAATGGTTCATTATCTGCAGTAGCTTTCATTTCGCACCTGGATTATTTCAACGTAAGTAATTATGTGTGTTAAGTGATTGGTCCAATGCAATGTTAAAATCACCGCAGGTAATGATGGACATCTCGTTCCCGTCCGGTATCATGCCTTGATTGTCTCGCTAACGAAACGAAAGAAACCAGGCTAACCGTTTTTTGTTGCGTAACAGGGAGATGATAATTAGCTGTAGCAAACAATCAATGAAGACGTGCGCAGCTAAACAATTTCATTTTTCGTCGCTTTTAACCGACTTCACTTATAAGTTGAACCTTCGTTTTGGCAGTATTGCAACACCCCTGGCGTTATTTGAGCCAGCAGAGACAACAAATATCCGATCCCAAGAGTTCCTGAAGGTGGACTCCTTCCCTGTGCCGGAATGATTATCTTCCAACATTACAACATCGTACGGCGATTTTCGAGAAAAAAAGGTGTATTTTTTTGTATATTTCTTTGATCAGCTTATCCGCGGCAGTTCATGAAACATATTTGTAATGCTGTCATTTTTTGGTCAAATCACAAAAACGAAACAACTGCTAAACAAATAAAAACAAATGAACAACAGTCAGCAGACACAAAAAAGCTTAGCGAACCGTTTCCAATGGGCTGCGACTTAACAGTAAACTGAGGCTGTCCTTATTTGCAGCAACACTTGACACAGAAGTACTTGGTTGATACATTGTCATCCAGGGCAACAATAATTGGGACGACGTATTTTGCAGTACTGACACATACAACGCGACACAATCACTGCTGCGAAACACAAATATTTTACTCACACACGAGGTCACTTTCAATGTTGAAACCAGTGACACCAGTTACAAATCAGCAATACCAACCTCGAATACGAGGGAATGGGCAGGTCCTGGAACTCTTGGAACTGCGAAAATTAACTACACCGCGGAGCGTCGCGAAATTTACGTTTGAAAGAAAATTTCCACCTTATATTTTTGTTAGCAATAATTTATAAGGCTTCTGTTATGGTATATATTGATTTAATTTTAGTTTAATAATTAAATACATTTATTCCCTTATTCAAAATTACAAGTTTTCACACATTAAAAGCAGGTACACATCCTTCCTTCGAAACTCATGAGCAGAGTTATCCCATCACTATTCTCATCACTACACAGCGCAAATCTGGACATATCTGGCGCAGGTGTTTCGGATTTGTTTAGCGCTGGACAATGTCCCTGAAACAAATCGCAGACACTAAAATACGCACAGGTAGGACGTTGTGAAAACGTTCAATGAACTTGTGGTGTATTGTCCAGGTTTTTGTATAATGTGTTATTATTGGGGGAAAATACTATTTTTCATGATAATATAAGGAAGTGTTAAAAACAACCAGTAAAGAAACAATACAAACTCCTAATCTAGCAAATAAATTAAGTTATTTTCACAAATTGAGGGGGCACAGCCACTATAAGGCCGTCATATTAGACGCACATATAACTGCTAATTTGTTTACGTGCTCATTAAATAGCTGTTCTATATACAGGTTCTAAGGGCATTTCATCACAACAAGTATAACGCAAAATATGTTTTATATCCCATTACGAAACAAAAAAATACGGCAAACGTCTGCAGTTTGATGAGGACCAAAAATACTTGCAATCAGCTTGCAAGTATCTGTCGTTTTAAGCGTGGAACGCTTACCAACTTTGAATTGCAATTTCTTTCGAAAGTAAAGTTTGTATGCAAATTGTGAGGTATATACAAAATATTTTTGTCTCGTCTGTCGATTTCAAGTGATAACTCTATTTTAGTGGGAAAATGCGATTATTTCCCATTAAACCTTAACCCTGTGGGAGGCAAGAAATACGTTAACTTGCAGGGGCAGATTCTGCCTACCCCTATAGATTTCGAGAACCACTAGGCCGATTGCAATGTGACAACCCCCATTCGTTTTATCATGCCTTTTTTATTTTATTTTTTGGGGGGGTTCCCGAAATATTTTTTTGCTTACAAATGGGGGGATGGAGGACTGGAAACAAATGTATGTTTTTGGAAAGGTCATTGCGGCCATATAGTTTGACTGATAATCATGCTCAAAGCGTTGTTGAGTTTGCAATGTGATGGTCTTCAATATATGAAAAGAACAAGAACCAAACTAAAAAATCATATGCAGATTTAAAGAATGCAAAATGGGGGGATTTTCTTGTAGCAAATATGCGCATTACGTGATTGTTTGGAAAGATACATCACTCCAATTTAGAATGTTTTGTTTTAATTTGTCAAATTCAATATAATGCGCATAGGCGGATGCATTTTAACATCTTTTGGGGCAACATTTGCAGAACGCCTTATATCATCATACTAATTCAAATTTGGAACATATTTGACGGAGGGTATCACCTCCCATTTTGTGCACCTGAGTGCGCCTCTGCCCCAAAATATGTACAATCCCAGTATTTATGATGTATATAGCAATGACATCGTTTCTGACGCATTTATTGCACCACAAACTACGAGTAAAGTATGTGCCGCACAACGGCACCCGTAAGTTCCTCCGAAGAACATGATTCTGGCAGCACCTCCGCTGGACCGATATAAAAAACACGCATACCACGCGTAATTCAATTCTAGCAAAACTCTGAAAGCTTCAGGACGCTTGGCCAAACGGCTTAGAAGCGGAGAGTGAAAACTACCGGGGGCAGAATATTTTCCCAGACAGGAAATAGGGTAAAATGTCCGGTACTTAAAAATGGTAAAGCTAACAATTTTTCCCAATTATATTGATACAATAGCCGTTTTCACGATGACAAATTTTGCGCGAAATGTTTTAAAACAATTTATAATGTTTTAAAATGTTTCAGTGGTAGCCGTCTCGTCTTCTTGATGGGCTAATTTGCGAGAAATGTTTTAACCTTCGCCGTATGGGACCGTAGGGCGAGGGTTAAAACATTTGTTCGCCAATAAGTCCATCGTGTAAGCGGCTACTACTTAAACATTTTATTATTTTTTTAATGTTTCAAAACATTTTGCACAGAATAACCCATTGTGAAAACGGCTAATAATAAGCTTTAGACAAAACAAAACTATGCGCCACGTAACGGTGCATTTTTTTATTATTATTGAGATTCCTGTATAATACCGGTGGCCTCCTATCTAGTACTGAAGGGGCTCCAGTCTAGTATCGGGGCCTCCTGTCTAGTTTCGGAGGCCTTTAGTGACCTCACATTACCTCCCATAATGTCCTGCCTAGGTGACGCCACCTCCCGGGTTAGAATGCCTAGGTGGCACCACCTCCTAGGATAACCTGCCTAGGGGGCACCACCTCCTAGGTTGACCTGTCTAGGAGACACACCTCCGGGGATGACAAGCCTAAGCACTAGCGGATCCAAGGAGGCATCAGTGGCAAATACCACAGGAATCTGACACCCACAGGAATCTGAGGTGGCATCCAATACAAGTATGTCCCCCGAGCATTCCCTGATGAACGTCTAAACTATAGACCTATACTCAAATATTGTACCTACCTCCAACCATGAGATACGCAAGAAAAGATAATTAGGTAGGTATACTCGTTTCATCTATACAAGTTTATTTTCCTAGTTACTGTACAACGAACTGGGCTCCTTTAATAAATGTAGATACCTGGTACATGAGCTACGAGCTACGTATCTACGAGCTACGAGCTACGTATCTGCTAATTACAAATTGTGTATTAGAGGCACGAAGACAGGCTTTTTATCAGCAGGGAGGGGGCACATTGTCCTAAATTTGGTTGATTATGGTCTGAAATCACAACCAACAGTGAACAAATGTTTTTTTCTCATTTTTCATTTGAGGAGTGAGTTTTCCACTCCCAAATTATGAATTGTGATATTGATTCAGACATATATAAAGATTGACTAAAATGACTTTAATGCAAACTCCTGCTTTTCACATTCAAAACAGTAACCAGCATCGTATTGTTTTCTACATGATTTTCCCGTCGTCTCAGGGTCTTTTATGTCTCAAATTTTCCACTCTGACACCTAAGCCAAAATATAACCTTGGGACATGGTGGGGTTGGGGGGGGGATGGCACATCAGTAGTAAAATCAAATTTCGCTCCTCACCCATATGTTGTTAACCCGCGCGTTACTGGGGTATATTCTGTAGCGCGACTTACTGTGGGGGAGCTATTTATAGCCCCCCTCTGATCTCCGAAACTACTGGACCGATCTTAAAAATCGAACGGCATTCGATACTCGATAGCCCTATTAAGTTTGTCGAAGGAAACCTAAGATTGTTATCCTCAAGGTCACCGATGACGTCACAGGTCACGTCATTTTTTTACCGTGCCATAAATGTCCGGTGGTCGGCACTATCGCCCACAAATGTGATTTTTAACGCATAATAACTTGGTAAATCGGTATGATTCGTGCATCTGACACTTCTAATTACCATTCTCAGCTTAATTTGACATTGGGTCAGGTGAAGGTCATCCGAGGTTACGAGGTCAAACTGAAGATTACGGTCTCTAGGAGTTGTAAGATGTAATACATGTTTATGGGTTCGTTGTTTATCGATTAGAACGCAAAAAATTACTATAGAACATTTTTTTTCCATACAAAATTGAAAAAAGCAAAAAACGGAAATGCACTTTTTGCTTATTGTTATACAGTAAAGGTAGTCTAATCTTGTCTTTGAAAGGCTGTCACTCAGTTGTTTTTGAAGATTTTGAATTCAAACTTGCTACACACATTCATTGGGATCAACTCAATTACATATATTCCGGTTTTTGGAAAATTCGAACTTAAAAGAAAGGATTTCCGAAAATTTTGAATTTCATTTTTTTTCCTCACAAATCTGAGATCGCAATCTGATAGCCCAACTAATAACCTGTCGTTTATCATCTTGAAAACTGTACTTTAAGCAGCGCTTCCCGCAAACCCCATTTTTCAACAAAAAACGCAGAACATGACGTCACTCTGACGTCATTTTTGGTTGAAATATCATAGCCTCATCTTTGTCCGTCAAGTAGAATGTGTCAAATTGATCTGGGACAAGGTACGACAAGTTTGGTCACGATACCTAATTTGGTTTAGGAGATATTGGCGATAACGGGGGGGGGGGTATTAATAACCCCCCAACGGGGGTCTATTAAGCGGGGGAAATTAAATAATGCATTTTGTATTGTAAAGTCGTTCAACTCAGGGGGGACATGGCCCTAGTGATCTTCTTCTGAACCTAGCTACATCCCTGTCTAGCATTTAAAATAAAATAAAACGCAATACATGCATAGTTCTTTAATTATGGGCAGCTAAACAAAGTTCATTGGTCCGGTATAAAATAAAATGTGGTAAAATACTTGAAGAACTTGCAAAAATGAAAAGCTATCTGCTAAATACAAAACAAAATTGCGAATGTGTTTGGTTAAACCCACGCTTGACCGGGGTCTTATCCGAACGCCTTTGACCGGGGGGGGGGAATATTGCCCCCTCGTTATCTCCGGAACCGATGATCGGAGCGAGACGCACAAGGCGGCGTTCAAAAGCTCTCATCTGATAGAATATCAGCTGATAGAAGCGGATTGGCGACGCCATCAGGAGCTAACGAAGCCGGAGAAGCAGCATCTTCAGGAGCGTGGCGAGCACAAATCCGTGGCACCGCCAATGCCTTAAC
>VOPJ01012764.1:0-47524 GCA_014673585.1 Semibalanus balanoides
CCGTCTGTCCGTCTGTCCTGCAGATGTCCCCTCACAGCCGGGGAGGCCGCTCATCACAAACTTCACGTCTCGCTCGGTGCTGCTCTCGTGGGCGCCCTGCAGCAGGATCAACAACAGTCCCATCCGACACTACGTCATCCACGTCAGGTGAGACATCCGTCATCCGTCCGTCACAGCCACACCCGACACCACGTAATTTACGTCAGGTGAGACATCCGTCATCCGTCCGTCACAGTCCCACCCGACACCACGTAATTTACGTCAGGTGAGAAGCAGCGTCACCGTCCGCCGTCACCTGCCACCGCTCACCGTCCACTGCAGTCCCGACTGCGGGGATATGAGAGGTCAGAATCAAGGTCCGTCATCTCGCTCTGTCACTTTTATACTCCTATCTCTCCTCCTCCTCCTCTGCTCTCTGTTCTGTTTGCTGTAGGCCAAGCTTAGATTGCTGTTTGTAGGCCAGGCACTAAGCTTAGCTTAGTGCTTGGCCTACAGCTGTTTGCTGTAGGCCAAGCCCAGCGTTCCGCTTGAGGTCTTCGGCTAACAGGCGCCCTCTGAGGTCTACTTCACTTCGTTTGGAGTCCATTAGCCTGCTCTGCTCTCTAATAACCCGCGAGTCGGACCTTCATTTAGCCTCTGCCCCCTGCGTCAGTGCAGCTCGTGCATAAATATGTGCTCATTTCGAGTCGCTAGAGTGGCTAGAGCGGTAATGCACATCTTTTGGACAGAAATTATTGCAGTCAAATTCATCTAACTGGTCGCAACCAGAGCTCTTGCAATGGTGGAACATATTTCCGTCTCTCCTTGATTTGTTCTTCTTCTCGAATTATTTGCATTGTTTCATAAGGTTTGGTGGTTATTGAAGTGTCACCAATCACTGATAATTGTTTTGTTTTTAAATTGGAATGTCATCATAGTACTCATGACCTGTTTTCATATTTTAATATGTGACCATTATGCTCCCACCCTGGATCCCGTACATCTACGGAGCGCAATTCCCACTCTGAACATGGCCTCATACGAAACTCTGACTCATGCTGGACTCCATCCTCCGCTGAGTGAGCCTGAACGAGGCCCTAGTTTGCAGTTCCCCTAATGCACACACACCCTGACTTTCATTTAACGAATTTGATCGTGAACGGACCACCAGCTCCATTCCATCATATTTTTATTGTCAATAGGGTGGCGGTTTGAAGGCGATAAATTCGGGAGTGGCGGCGGGACGGGTTATGATTGCGCCACTGCACGCCGCTGCCTCCGCGCCACTGGACGCCGCCTCTGCGCCACTGGACGTCGCCTCCGCGCCACTCGACGCAACCCGCATACTGGGAGAGAGGAGAAGGGAGAAAGAGACCAATATGGTGCCAACTCAAACACCCATTGAACTGCTCTGAATCGCTTTCGGAGCGAAATGGGATCGCTGTTTGATTAAAAAAAATGTAGGTGTGCTGTTTACATATAGCACAAATGGGTTGGCTTTGCTCTTTGGCAAATGGAGGTGATGAGCATTCGAACTGACAATGATGATATCATTAGGGATTGCCTCAAGATGGCAGGGCGCGATGCTGCGAGCTGGAGGGGCGATGTGACGGTCACTGGGAGAGGGAGGAGGCGGTGTCGAGGAAAAGCCTCAATGAGCTCGCGCAGCGGCCTGGAGGCCCACGGCTGGGCCGTCCACCCGAGCAACCGAGCGGAGAAGCGGCCCTAGGGCCACTGGGAGGCCATATCGCACACGGACGCCATGAGACCGGGGCGGCGAGGGCGCACTGGAGCCCAATACCGAGGGGCGGGCACCCTACCAAGCACTGAGCCCATACACGCACACTCCATTGTACCCGAACTGAGCCCAACCGGCACACAATTATCTCTAGGGTGCACTCAAGGAATACCACTCACTAGTGGGTGGATAATTATCATGTATAAGGTCCCGCTTGTCTAAGCTGGTGGGTCAATAGTCACATTTTTCGCGACTCAAGGTTTGGCTTCCCAGAAAGATTGTCGAACAGTGTCTCTTATTTTACACGAAATCACATAGCGGAATAGTATGTTTGTACAGAACGGGTTAAGAGTGAAATATCAAAGCCAGAAGCCTTGTGCAATAAACAGGTTCCAGAAGAAGCGTACCAATGAGATAAGGACAAATGGCCACTATTGTATTAAACATTTTGTGCTCCAGCCGGCGAATGTAAAGTTTCTTCCGGACTTGTACGCCGTTGGTGAGTCTTAGCCGCTTCACAACCGGACGGCCGGACTACGCCGTTCTCCACACAGCGTGACTCCGCGCCCCCACGCGTAAACGGCTGCAACAGGTCCTTTTTGGGGGGAAATTTACAAGGTAGCGAATGATGCTGAAGTCACCAGTTCGTCAATTATGTGCTGGTGAAAATCCGTGTGTACTGAATTGAATCAGGTTTAGCGCGCGAAAAAATCGGTCCAGCCAGTGTTGCTGGAGATTCCAAATGTTTGGCTAGCCCACAACTACGGTGTAAGTTTTAGTGACATGGCCAACATGGAATGCATCAGCAACGGCAGACGATTTTCTCCGCTGTAGCATTCCACAATCAATTCAGTGCACACGTTCATCAGCCGAACCGAAAACTGGTGGACCTCAGGTCATCGGCAAGTGACCCATTGTAAATCAATATAGGCATTACAGCGTTTACGCGGTGGTGTGACGCGAGTCCCGCATGTGGCCGCGTAAGTCCGCGTCCCGGTGTGAAGGCGGCTTAATTGTGAAATCCATTGACGATAGATAGCTTCCATGTAATACATTCGTGAATAACATTCTGATGAAACACAATACCCATCGTAGCAAACAACTGCTAAGGACTCAACACTGTTTCAGAGCAGGCCTAATGTGGTAGAAGGTCTGGAAACTCGTATCACATGTCGGCGCCATTATCAAAGGATCCCTCAACATACGGTTAAAGTTCGTTTTATCACCCTGGTCCCATTGTGATCATGAGGGAACTGCACGCATGATCGTCTCACGCCAATGGAGTGGTCTATAGAATGGTCAACTGCCAACGCTGAAACTACATCATTCCGATTCATTGAGTTCGTCGTCTCCCCTAGTAGGTATGACCAGGAATAAGAGAAAACATTATTATCTAGAAAAAAAATATTCTCTTATTCCTGTTATGACATTCGGCCATTCTATTCTGACAGCCAAATGCGTCTTCTTTCTCATTAAAGGCTTCCGAATTTTATCGCTACGCGGCGATGAAAAACGACAAAAACATGTCAGTCTGCGGTGCTAGCTTTAATGGAGGACGAATATGTAAAAAATCGTGTCAATGGGATTTCACATGCGTCTCGGACAAAGCGACACTTTGAACTTAGTGTTGAGCGCTCCGCGGAGCTAATACGGTTCTCTGTGGCAATTCAGGAGTCTGCGGCGCTGGTAGGCTCTCTGTGGCAATTCAGGAGTCCGCCGGCGCTGATATGCTCTCTGTGACAATTCAGGAGTCCACCAGCGCTGGTAGGCTCTCTGTGGCAATTCAGGAGTCCGCCGGCGCTGGTAGGCTCTCTGTGGCAACTCTGGAGTCCGCCGGCGCTGGTAGGCTCTCTGTGGCAATTCAGGAGTCCGCCGGCGCTGGTAGGCTCTCTGTGGCTGTGGCAATTCAGGAGTCTGCGGCGCTGGTAGGCTCTCTGTGGCTATTCAGGAGTCCGCCGGCGCTGATATGCTCTCTGTGGCAATTCAGGAGCTGACCATAACAGTGCTCAACCTCTGCTATACATGCGGGTGTTCGGTAACACCATCCAGGCAAACCGAGGATCGGTGCAGGACCAGGCTAGGACAGTGAGTCGGTGACGCCGCGCAGGCCAGTAGCGAACAACGCCATGGAGAGAGCGGGAAGTGAAACGCTGATTTTGCTTGGAAATAAATGTAAATCCTCTATGAAATATTTTGCCGATTTGAGCTCTTCTCGTCTAGGAGCGTCTTTTACTCTGTTATTTTCGATTAGCAAACAAGTTTGTTTAGTACAAATTCTGAGCAAAAGTAGAGGTCAGGGCCGTTATCCAGGCGAAACGCACACTGTCCGAGAGAAAACACCCAACTCGTTCTAGCGACATCATATTGTCATCGGCCCTGTGACTAATCCTAATGCTTACAGGCAGTCGCATCTCTGTGGGCGCAGAACTTGTGTTGTTCTTGGAACTCTGACCGGCTGGCTATCGCGGTTCTCTGTCCGGCGAGGCGGCACTGGTGACCGTTTAGAGAACTCTGACCGGCTGGCTATCGCGGTTCTCTGTTCGGCGAGGCGGCACTGGTGACCGTTTAGAGCACTCTGACCAGCTGGCTATCGCGGTTCTCTGTGGGCCACGGCGAGGGCGGCACTGGTGAGCGCGGTCGGGTTGAGAGGCAACTCTGACGCAGCGGGGCGGATCGTCGGGTACTCTGTCCGGCGAGGTGACGGACGGGTGAACACGTTTAGGGGAGGCACTCTAGAGGCCAGCAGGCTATGCGCGGGTTCTCTGCCTCCGGCGAGGCGGGACTGGTGACCGTTTAGAGCACTCTGACAGGCTGGCGGAATCCGGCGGTTCCATCTGTCCGACGAGGCGGCGACTAGGTGAAACGTTTAGAGACATCTTGGACGGCAGCTGCTATCGCGGTTCTGCGGGTCCGGCGAGCGGACTGAGGGGACGCCGTCTGGGTTAGCAGCAGCATCTCTGAGCGCAAGCTTGGCTGGATCGCGGAGTTTCTCTGTCCGCGCGGAGGCGGCACTGGTGACGCGGTTGTAGAGCACTCTGACCAGCTGGCTATCGCGGTTCTCTGTCCGGCGAGGCGGCACTGGTGACCGTTTAGAGCTGGCGAACAGTGCGCCGCACCGACTCCAGATCAAATACTGACTCACTAATTGCAGGTGGTTCCTGGAAGGCGCAGACGGCGCCAGACTGTACGGCGGGGCGGCGTGGTTTAATTGACCAGCTGTGTTGGCTGCGCCGTCACATTAGTGTCGCTCCGGCCCGGCGGACCAGTGCTGCCAAATCCAGCGTGAGGGCGCTGCCAACTCAGCGGTAATGGAGCGTAAGAGACCAACTGCGGGAGCCGAACGAGTACTCGTATTCCGAAAATCAGGGATAGATTACACAATTTGTATTAGCATTCATATTCCAAGTGGGGTTATGTTTGGGAACATGGAAATTTTAATGAAATCAAAATAAGTAAATGAAAAATTAACCTCATGCTCATAATATGTGTAAATATTAAAATAATTTTACTATGTGCATGGAGTACCTACCTAGTAACCTACCTATTCGAGAACATAAACATTGTGATACAATTATAAATCGCAAGAATCCACAGATATACGACGCCAGCCCAGCCCGGGAACATGGAAATTGCAAGGTAAAGGTTCTGCAATATATAATGTATACAAGTTCATGCGAAATCAGTACACGTGAGTAAGTGCGAGAGATAAGATAGCCCGGTTACGTCTCACAACTACTGGGCCACGTAGAATGGCATTTGATGGGCTGCTTCCAGAGGCGTAGCCAGGGGGTGCAAATGGTGCTCCTGCACCCGTAAAATTTTGCCGGGCCCGCTACGCCCGGCTGCAACCACACAGCCTGGCGGCCGTCATTCTATGTTGTTGTAAAATACCACGAGAGAAGCGGATTTTAAGCCCTCTCACACAATACAAGGACCCTCCTAGTCTTTCAGAGAGTCCTTTGATAAGGAGGAAGAACCCTTTCGAGGGATCTCTCAGTCCTGGAATGGGCCCTCTCAGACCTGGCATGGGCCCTATCAGGCCTGGAATGGACCCTCTCAGACCTGGCATGGACCCTCTTAGGCCTGTAATAGGCCCTCTCATGTATGGCATGGCCCTCTCAGGTCTGGCATGGGCCCTCTTAGGCCTGACATGAACCCTCCCAGGCCTGGCATGGGCCCTCCCAGGCCTGGCATGCCCCCCAGGCCTGGCATCCCCCCAGGCTTGGCATGGTCCTCTCAGGTCTGACATGGCCCTCTCAGGCCTGGCATGGGCCCTCTCAGGCCTGACATGGACCATCTCAGGCCTGACTTGGGCCCTCCCAGGCCTGACATGCCCCCCCCCCAGGCTTGACATGGCCCTATCAGGTCTGACATGGCCCTCTCAGGCCTGGCATGGGCCCTCTCAGGCCTGGCATTTTTGTTATATAAATTTAGTCCGAATGTTTTGTATGAATGGATTTCCGAGGTCAGGACCCACGCTAGCAGTAGCCTTGTTCTGGCGCAGGCCCTGCCCGGACACACCCGATCGTTAACAATTCCTGTTAGCGCAGAATTTAGAGACAGTTTGTACGTGCCCGAACATACCTGAACACGATCCGCCCCGCTCAACTGACGTCACCTGACCTTCAGTGGCGACCGCTACCCGGCCCGCAGGCCATCCCTTAGTAGGAGCAAACAGCGAGCGCCGAAGCGACTCGAACCCAGGCTGCCACTACCGGGATAGGTCAGAAGACCAGCGCTCTCCCGACTGAGCTACGGCATGGGCCCTCTCAGGCCTGGCATGGGCCCTCTCAGGCCTGACATGGACCCTCCCAGGCCTGGCATGTCCCCCAGGCCTGGAATGACCCTCTCAGGTCTGACATGGGCCCTCACAGGCCTGGAATGAATGAGTCTGAGAGCCCCTGGCCCCCCTGTGACCTCCCTCCGCTGACCGGATGCACCTGTCTCGAAAAATGCTGGCGACGCCCCTGGCTGCTTCCGACTGTCATACTATCAATGCTCCACATGATGAATTATAAGTATTGTGGCACGTTTCCACGTGTTAACCCCGCTAATTTATATATCTAAAGCAAGTTGAACCAAAGACCGTATAACAACAAGTTGAACCTATTGTGTCTAAGTTGTGCATGCAGACTAGAGCAGACTTGTAAGTTGTAACGACTCACATTTTCTTAGTCAACTCAAGTCTGGCTCAACAGCCGAATAACTGACTCGACTCTTGACTCAAGTACTGTTAAAAAATAGAATTGACTCTTGACTCAAGTGCTGTTTATAAAAGTTAAATCGACTCTACTCTTGACTCAAGTGCGGTTTTAACAAATTTATTCGACTCGAATAACAAATACATTTGAGAACTGGTTTGCTCAGGGGATGGGGCGTGGAGTCCGTGGTACCCCCTTCTTGTCTATGTCCCATTGTCCCTGTTGCATTTGACTCAAATTTGTTGGAGTCGACTCAAGTCTGACTCACAACCGAAGAACTGACTCGACTCTCGACTCAAGTACTGTTTCAAACAAATTGAATCGACTCGACTCTTGACGTAAGTGCCGTTTTTTTAATTTAATCGATTCATCTCATGACTCTTACAAAAATATCTGACACGATTTATGGCTGAACTCTGAGTCAGTTACAAGTCTGGACTCGGGTATGCATATCTATAATGTAATAGATGTTTTATGAGTGTGTGGGCCTACGTCATTATGCACGTGTGTACAGTCTAGGGTAGATGTTCTGTCCACTCCATCACCTCAACCGATGACGATGTTCCTGGTGAATAAATCCTTCGTGAAAACGGCTAGTAACAGTCCTTGCAGTGCTCCATTCGAATAAATCCTCCATTTCCCTGGGTCGATGTTTGTTTTCGTCTGAGATCTGGAAAGTCTCAGCGTAGAAAGTATTACTTATAAACCTTTGGATAAGCGCACCCCGCTTTGTTCAAATGTCAACTTTGTCTATCGGTGCTGTTTGTCGGTGCTACATGCAGTGAAATCTATTGAAACTATTTTCGCCCTCGCCCCTGATACCTGGGGAAAGGGCTATAGAAGTTGCATTGGATTCCACTGCGTGCAACACCGACAGACAGGTGCAGAAACAGCGGACAGAACTTTTGCGCGGACAGAACATTTACCCCAGACTGTACATGCGCCACTGTATTTCAGATCCCAGAAGCTACAGGACCTAACAAGAGACAAATTTGCATGCATATTGCATACTAAGGAACAGTGTCAATAGTTTTTTAATATAGTGGAACGCGAGCCACTATACATAATTGCACATGCGCACGTGCAGGCCCGGCGTCACCAATTTTTAATAGGGGGACAGCTCACAACAGGGACGGACTTACCTCTTTTGGGGGAATCCAGTAACGTATTTCTTAAAAACGGGAGTGGCATGCCGTCAGCCGTCACCGAGAAAAGTGAGCTGCACCGGGGAGCATGTCGTAGCCCGTCTCAACTGTATGATCCGACCATTTTAAGGGGCCCAAATTATGGTTTTAATAGGACCTTCTGGGGGAGAGCATGAGGCCCTTGGTCCTTCTCTGGATCAGGCCGCATGTGGTCACACACTACATAAGTATGAGACGAACTAGAATGAATCAAAACCAACGGTGATGCAAGATCCCTGCAGCGGATGTTGGGGAATGCCATCAGGCAACTGGACCCGCTGGGGATTTCTTGTGCATCCTGCCTGATGACTCTCTGAACCAAAGAAGTGTGCTTTTGTGTCATGATTATTAGTTTCTTATGGTAATCTTTCCTAACACTTGCCGATACCGACTACAACGATCCCAGCCACTTATACAGCAAACCGCACACGTCAGCCACGTTGGTGCCAACTGACAACTTCCCACTCGCTTGTCGCGAGTTGGAAGTTCACGTGTGCATTAATCCGCCATTAGTATTCCAATGGGGTGAATTGCAGAAGAACGCAATTTCAAAGCTTTGCCGAAGTGATAACATTTTTTTAGTTTGCCGATGGCATTTGTAATTTGTTTACATAACACAATTGGGGGATATTGTGAAAAACTGCGGGTTTTGAAGCACATGTGTCGTTATTTATCCTACAGCCTTACTGTTGAGCAGCGCAGCGCTCTTCGCCAGCAGGAGCGCATCTCAGACACGCCACCGCTCTTTGTACCACAACTGTACAGTTGGTGTCCATATATAATCGTCCCGCTGGCTGGCCGAAACACAGGAGTAAAGGGAGTATATGCCGCCTTGGGAAATATGTGAATGATGTAGAGAATGGAAGTGGCCCAAGATAGCAGTGAGCTATCATCTCACATCCACGATTTATCATATATTTTTATCCAAGCCGTTATACTCTCTTAAACTGCTGTGCCGGCCAAACCAGTGGGACGCTTATTTTGGAACCAATAGTACATACGCAGTCATTACCAACAGCTCTGGAATCAGCTAATTGGTATACATTAGTATGTGAATTGTGAATGTTCAGCATAAAGCTAAATCTCCGCTCTTCGTGGACGCCACTCGGATAAGCTCCTCGTTAGCACATGTGTCAGTTATGTATGTACCAGTGATACGCCGATCAGCGGTCTGAACAGAGCTTAGTCTAATGGTTCTCACCAAAACCGGCCAGCATGGATGAAGCAGCTTGAAGAAAGCTGGTCACACGGATACAGAAACGTTTCAGTTCGTGCCACGCAAAAGAACACACAGTAATTATAAATATAGTATAAATTACTGAAGGACATTAAAACTAGTGATGTCATTCTCCCAAAATTGCTTGACCAAAACCATTTAACGAACAGGAGGCATTTTGGTTTACCAAATATTGACTGATTTCGGTTGAGGTAAAAAATGACCAAGATTTGACTGATTTTAAAATAGTATACTTATTTATTCACAGTGGCGAAAATAGCTTTATAAACATCATTGTTCATTAAACCCACATGTACAGTTTCCAAAAAGACATTATAATTGTGAAAAAGGAACTAAATTTATTTGCAAAGCAAAATAGTGGATGCCGCAAGCAAGACCAAAGACATTTACATTAATTAGTTCATAGACTTCTCCATACCTTCTCCTCCATGTATGAAGAAGTCTATGATTAGTTGAATTTTGAGAAAATTGTGTATCAATTTGCTGGATATAAATAAGAATGCGTAAAAATTTGACGAAAAAGTGAATTGTTTGAGATTAAGCTGAACGAAAAGTGTCCCAAAATGTATAAGCCTGACCGACCGATTACCAAATCGGTCATATATTTTTTTCGGTAACAAAAAATTTGGTAACCGATTGACACACTAATTGAAACTAATATGTGTCTGAAGAGTCATTTATCTGACACTAGTGTTACATTATTGTGATTTTATCGGAAAAAACTCAGTGTGTTTTTTGTTTTAACTACAAAAGACTAATATTTCGGTACATCTTGCTGTACCTTCCACAGGGTCAACATGCAAAAAGCGACGACGAAAAAGACGTCGTCAAGCTTCAAGAAAGGTGTCGTCGCTTTTTTGCATGTTGACCAGTAGGTATAGAAGGTACAGCAAGATGTACCGAAATATTGGTCTTTTGTAATTCAAACAAAAAACACACTGAGTTTTTCCGATAAAATCGAACAATAATGACATTGAAACTAAAAAAAATCATTGAAGTCCTTATATCTGGTGTAAATTAAAACAATGCCTTTGGTGAACCACACTTGCAGGCTTTGAATTTCAGTCGCTTTCCATGTACTAACACCTTGCATGTGCACATTTTCTGAGCATGTATTAAAAAATATGTGAATGTATGAGGCAAGCAATCTCTGTTAGCGTCAACTTGCAATCAATGAGTAGCTTCCGTCCCTATAAGAACATGTTATTGATTGAGAGCCTGCCGACCTCCCTTTTCTGAGAAGCGATGGCCAATCAACGAATTCGACGAACATCGAATGCTAAGCAAATACAGTCATCAACTAAAATATTCATGAGTGAGGTTTGATTGAATTAACATAATCTTCCGATCTAGCTATATCGGGTGTTCCTTGAACTTGTGTCATACGTGGATGACAAGCTAGACAGGCCACCGTCCAAGTGTCCATCAGTTGTCCGAGCTGGACCGCACAGGCAGTTTGAAGGAGCAGCTCTGGTCATTGATCGGGTTTCCGGGAGGATCATGAGATGTTTTCTGAGACGACAGCATATTACTTAATCGATCATGCAATTTACGTTCTAATTTATTAAGACAAAAGTGTGTTGTCTTTTGTGTCAAAGTATGTAGTCTTTTGTCTTTTGTCAAAAAATGAGGTGCAGTTATTATTGTATCTTATTATCCTTATCAACAAAATAGTCCTGCATTGGTATGTTGCTGATCTGAGTAAACTAGAAAGAGCATCAACAAAAAGCAAAATATTGTAAACATTATACACATGTTTTCATGCTTTTACATGAATTTCTGTTTGCAATCTACGTTTCACCTCAACGTTCTGTGTGGTGCGTGATATGTAGATGTTGAAACAGATCGCCTAACACATCTCGACATGAAGCGTTGTAATAAAAAAGACAACAGCCAAAAGCTCATATAAATTTGTTTATTTGTTTATTTAATGACAATGAGCAACAGGCATTCACCCAATTACAGCTCAAGTAATTAAAACATTCGCGACACAGACAAGCAGTGCAAACACACACACACGCACACAGGTTGTTAAGGCAAATATGTAACAAAAAATATGATTATAAAATTAGAACAAAAAGTTCATGAAACAGTAAAGATGATAAGGTACCCTAAATATATATAAGTTTGAAACAATAAGCCGTTTTCCACGATGTGTTATTAGCGCGAAAATGTTTTAAACATTTAAATGTTTTTTAAATGTTTTAGTAGTAGCCGCTTTCACGATGGACTAATTGGCGAAAAAATGTTTTAACCCTCGCCCTACGGGACCGTAGGGCGAGGGTTAAAACATTTCTCGTAAATAAGTCAATCGTGAAAGCGGCTACCACTGAAACATTTTAAAACATTTTAAAATGTTTTAAAACATTTCACGCAAAATAAGCCATCGTGAAAATGGCTAATATTTCACAGATGCACGCTGCGATGCTAAAAAGACATAGACACGCTTGTAAAGTAAAGGCCGATGCACACCGGTTGCGTTCTGACGCAGACGCATCCGTCTGCGTCGAAAACCCATACGCGTAATGCGTCCCATTCCAGCGGCCCAGTGAAACGGCAAACGCACGGCGTCCGGCACGCTTGGACCGATGTACAGCTCTTTCTTGGTCGTTTGGTCACGCACTAAAGTTACATTTTATGGCGCAGTGATGACATTTGAATAAAACAACAAACAAACAAGGAATGAACATTTGATTTTGTCGCCAAAGTGTAAGTGAACTTTTGAGGTTAAGACTTTAGACACTTTGGAGGTTAAATGCTGAATCGTTATATTTATTATCGTTATAATCGTTATTTATATTATTGACCTCCATCCTCCGGTAACAATGCATGGAGTATATGCTGTCTATCACTTACCTGGCAAATCTGCACTCTTCGCTATCTCCGGCGATCTCGCCAGACGCCAGTTGGTCACAAAATTAATAGCAATAGGGCCTCGACAAAATTGAATAAATATTGCTGCAAAAGCTCCTAAAGGGCCATGACAAAATATTGCACTTCTACTTCAGCGAAAAAGAAGAATGTTAAGGTTATGTTAAAATAGGGTACAAAATATGGAAGGTCCCAAGGGACTGAGGGAAACCCACTCAGCTTCAAGAACCACGTAGTCGCACAGATTTTAGCTTCTGACAACTGTGGTTTCGATCTTTTGCAAACAAGCACTGTGCCCCTCTCGACGCATACGGTATGCGTCGAAAATCTCGAAACATGGTTCAAGATTCAGGACGGACGCCTTTCGACGCTATACTATGCGTAATCTAGCGCGCGTTCCGAGCTTTTTGCCGTTCACACGAAAAACGCAAGACTATGCGTCATTTTTAACGTCAATACGTATGCGTTTTCGACGCAGACGCATGCGTCTGCGTCAGAACGCAACCGGTGTGCATCGGCCTTAAGACATGCGATCGGTAAACGAGACAAACCCACACAAATTAAAAATAAAAGTAACAAAACTCGGAAGCTCGGTACCTTTCTCGCACACGCACACGCACGCACACAAACCTAACTCACATTAACAACAGTGTTGTGCAGCCTACACCGTCAAACTTTTAACATACGATTTCACCTGCATTCTACATTCTATATCATAGTTGTATGTCAACATAATTTATATCATAGTTGTATGGCACTAATAATGTGCCATTGAAAGCACCAATATTATTGGTTATAGACCAAAATGCGTTAATTTATCGCAACATAGTCATGTGAAACATAAAGTCGTCTCAGTTAGTGTTCAGCAGAGCTGTCTCGGGAGGGAGGATGTGGTACAGACGCCGCTGATTGAGTGAGAGTGAGCTGGCGTGCCGGACCGCAGTGCAGCCAGGGCTTTGTTCGTTAAGATAGCGTCGTTCACGGCCGTCACGCTACTCGACGCTGTGACGTTAGTCCAAAGCAGACGCTCGACACTGTGACGTTAGTCCAAAGCAGACCACCATTAATTTGACTCTCGGTCCCGCGGGGCGTACGGCCAGGCTGCGGGCGGCGGCGGCGGCGGCGGCGGCGGCGGCGGCGGCGGCGGCGGCGGCCGAGGCATGCTCGCCGGGACAAATTCGGCGCATTTGTGTCGAGCCGACAGGCGGCGCGCCGTGATGGATCTGAGACAGCTGCCTGCGCGCCGCGCGGCGAGAGCGGCGCGGCGCCATTGTGGATGACATGTGGCAATATGTGGCGCACTGCGTCATGCATCGCTGACACACAGGCCAGCGGCCGCCATATTGCCAATAGTGGATGGCGTGGCATGGTAGGGCGCGGTGATCAAATGACAATGGGAAGGTATTTGCATTACACTTCACTCATGATGTTCATTTTCAGGGCCTCAGCCTTAGGCCTCTCACGCCAAAAATAACCACCTGACAACACAGTTCCATCCCGATTGAAAATTTGCCCCAGGCTCTCTTGCGCATCAAAGGAAATCACCACCGGTTGCTCTAGCCCTTCGAACACTTGCGTTATTATGTATGAAAATATAGTTTCCTCAACGCGATGTTGAAATATTGTAATAAATAGTTACATACTTGTGCATTAGTTTTGAACACATTTATTAGTTTGTATGAGTTCTATTGACTGTAATAAAATATATCGGTTACAAAAATCCAGTCATGTACAATGCGTACTATGTTTTTTTTAAAACATAGGTACTTTAGCTACTAGAATAATTTGCACAAGACTCAGGCATAGTAATCGAGGATGAGTGAGGTTGGTTTGTTCATAAATGGCTTCGACTTAACGGTCACATTTTAATAAAATGATTATTTTGTAGAATTATCGCAAATCTAGTCATTATTTTAATAATCGTGACCCATGACGTTAATGCAAAGCAATCAAGGACTTTTTGTCTGTTGGACAGACAAGCATTCGCAGTATTAGCAGGGTAATATGATAACGTCAATTTTTACATTATTTGTAAGATCTGTAAATTAAAGTTTTTTTAAACTGGGATCAAGATTCTGTTAAAACTGATGGATATCCTAAAGTTGACCAATAACTACAGAAGAAACGCTATTTGTGCTCCCATGGATAGTTTGCTAAGAAATATATTTCTTTTTTATCGTTGAGCATAAAAACGGCTCCATTGTGTGTTATGATGACGGATCTCAGGTGATACATCAAATTTCCAATTAGTGGCACCATCCATCGCTGGCGCTGTGCAGTGTGCAGCGCAGGACGGCGGGTCCACCCATAGGTCGGCTGTCTATAGATTATACAGACAGGACCAGCTTGCGATATCCCAGAGACACGGGGACTAGGGAGGGTCCATCGCTGGGGACTGGGGAGTGACGCCACCTCCGAGGGGACAGGGCTGACCCTGTCTGCCACCGATTACCCCCGACAGTTCGGTATACGTTCCAGCAGGTGACCACTAACCATTACCCTGGCGGTGGGCTGGGCTTTTGGATATAAGTACTCTGGCCCGGGCCTGTGGATATAAGTACTCTGACCCGGGCCTGTGGATATAAGTACTCTGGCCCGGGCCTGTGGATATAAGTACTCTGGCCCGGGCCTGTTGGATATAAGTACCCTGGCCCAGGCTGTGGATATAAGTAATTTGCCCGGCCTGTGGATATAAGTACTTTGACCCGGGCCTGTGGATATAGGTACTCTGACCCGGGCCTGTGGATATAAATACTCTGGCCCGGGCCTGTAGATATAAGTACTCTAGCCCGGGCTTGTGGTTATAAGTGCTCTGGCCCGGGCCTGTGGATGAATGTACCTGGCTCGGGGCCTGTGGATATAAGTACTCTGGTCTGGGCCTGTGGAATAAGTACTCTACCCGGGCCTGTGGATATAAGTACTCTGGCCCGGGCCTGTATATATAAGTACTCTAGCCCGGGCTTGTGGTTATAAGTGCTCTGGCCCGGGCCTGTGGATATAAGTACTCTGGCTCGGGCCTGTGGATATAAGTACTCTGGCCCGGGCTTGTGGATGTAAGTACTCTAGCCCAGGCTTGTGGATATAAGTACTCTGGCCCGGGACCTGTAGATATAAGTACTCTGGCCCGGGCCTGTGGATATAAGTACTCTGGCCCGGGCCTATGGATATAAGTACTCTGGCCCAGGCCTGTGGATATAAGTACTCTGTCCCGGGCCTGTAGATATAAGTACTCTGGCCCGGGCCTGTTGATATAAGTACTCATGGCCCGGGCCTGTGATGTAAGTATCTTGGCCCGGGGCCTCGTGAAATATAAGTTACTCTTGGCCGGCGCCTGTGGCATATAATACTCTGGTCGGGACCTTGAATATAATCTCTGGCCCGGGCCTGGATTAAATACCTTCTGGCCCGGCCTGTGGATAAGTAATCTGGCCCGCGGCCTGTGGATATAAGTACCCTGGCCCGGGCCTGTGGATATAAGTCTTTCTGGCCCGGGCCTGGGAACTATAAGTACTCTGGCCGGGGCCCCGTGAATATAAGTACTCTGGCCCGGGCTTGTGGATAATAAGTACTTTCTGGCCCGGGCCTGTGGAATATAAGTACATCTGGCCAGGCCTGTTATATTAAGTACTCTGGCCCGGGCCCTGTGGATATAAGTACCTGCCCGCCTGTGGATATAAGTACTCTGGCCCGGGCCTGTGGATATAAGTACTCTGGCCCGGGCCTGTGGATATAAGTAGGTACTCTGGCCCGGGCTGGCGTGTAAAGGAGTCAGACATTTAGTCAAGGTAGTCAATGTATTTCCGTTATGAGCCATTTCATATAAATGGCATAATTTTTGTGTTCGGGTCAATAAAATAGATGTTGGGCGACACAAATGAAAAAGTGCGACAAGCACTAATAACACACCTCACGCACGCGACAAATCATGGAAGGCTTGCACCAAAAGTGTAAAGAACAGGAATGTCCCGCTTTTCGGCTATTTTTTAGCTGCAATATTGCATTTTGCCTGGCGAGAAAGAGCTGTTAATAGCAAAAGGTTCGCTAAGACGAGAAGAGCCCAAATAGGCAAATTAAATATTTCCTAGAGGGGATAGAGGGTTTTTCTCAAAACGAGATCAAAGTTTGCACTGCCCTCCTCCCCCTACCACACACACTTTTCGTGACATTCCCTACATCCCTGTACGTGCAAAGGCAGTCTATCAATCACCGTCGTCAAAGTTCGTATATTTGGTATTCGAGCAGGGCGAGGCTCTGGGAGGCCATAACGGCCAGCGGCAGGCTGTCCAGGACAAGGCCGCCCTGTAGGAAAAGACACAGCCACAGCGCGGTATAGACAGCTGGAGAGAGGACGGCACCTTCCACCTGCGCTGACAGACATGACGCTCCGGCGTTGCTGCAATTACGACAGCGAGGCATGAACCGCTGAGGCGCCGCACCGTATGTCTACCACCTGCGCTGACAGACATACGCTCCGGCGCTGCAATACGACAGCGAGGCATGGACCGCTGACGGCGCCGCACCGTATGTCTACCATCTGCGCTGACAGACATACGCTCCGGCGCTGCAACACGACAGCGAGGCATGAGCCGCTGACGGCGCCGCACGGTGCGCTGACAGACATTACGCTCTCGGCGCTGAAACGAAGGAGGCATTGAACCGCTGACGGCAGCCGCACCGTATGTCTACCACTGCGCTGGACAACATAACGCTCCGGCGCTGCAAACACGACAAGCGAGATGAACCGCTGACGGCGCCGCACCGATAGTTCTACCACCTGCGCCTGGACAGGACAACGCTCCGGCGCTGCAATACGACAGCGAGGCATGAGCCGCTGACGGCGGCCGCACGTATGTTCTACACCTGCGCTACAAGACATTACGCCGGCGCTGCCAATACGCACAGCGAGGCATAGCCGCTGACGGCCCGCACCTATTGTCTAACCACCGCGCTGACAACATACGCTCCGGCGCTCGCCAATACGACAGCGAGCATGAGCCGCTGACGCGCCGCACCGTATGCTACCACCTGCGACTGACAGACATACGCTCGCGCTGCAATACGACAGCGAGGCATGAGCCGCTGACGGCGCCGCACGGTGCGCTGGTATTGACGCTTCAGTAGTATGGGAACCTGGTCGGAACGGAAATGTGTTGGTGTAACACGAAATTGCTTTACCGCGCGCCTGAAGCATAATTTGCCTCTTTGTTAAAGGGAATGTTTCACTTTTTAAAGTTGTCAAATATACCCCGGTTGTAGTCGAAGATATGGAGTAGGTGCTGCTGAACACGATTGGGATATTTGTTTCTCGAAAAGTCACTTAACGTTATATAAATCAGTATTTTTAACCAAAATCAGGATAAAAACGTTATTATTGAGCTGTTGCGCTGCCAAGTGACACATGGCACATCTTTAGACATTTCTGGCGTCTTAAATTCAAACTATGGCGCGTTGTTCACATCGCACTCGCTGTGGGTAATCCTAAATCCAGCCAAGGTCAGAGAAATACAGGTCGTCCAGGCTCCCAGAACCACATATCTTGAAGTGGCTGTCAGCCAATCAGCGGTGGCACTTGCATATGGGCAATTCCAGGACAGATCACCAAGGCATGGTAACCACACACCCTCCGATTTCGCTTAAGGGGTGTATGGGGTTTATCTTGGGCGCTGATTTCGTTCTCGAATTTATATGGTCGTCAGGTTACAAGTCACAGATACAGGGTCACACGAAAAATCCAGGTCAAGTCAAACATCCACTACGTTTGTCATTATATCTCCAAGATGAAATTACATATCAGAACAAAATATATATAATTAGAGAGAGGAGAAACAACATACATGATGACGTAAAGATTTACCCCCTAAAGTCAAAATTTGAAAATCATCTATGACTGAAGTTATGTCAAATCAAACTATGTTCCCGTTTCGATTTTCTTTTAAAATTGCACATTAAGTTGGCTTATTAAAACTAGTAACTTGCATGCAAAATGTCACGGGTAGTGCAACTCCTTAGTGGTTCAATAGGCTATTAACTGACGTCATTTCCCAGCAAGTTTAATAATTGTACGTTTTCTCGCAGTGTATGCAATATGGGCGTCATTTAAAAAGCACATGCCCTATAGAAATACACTATATGCCAGGCATTTTAAAATAAAAATAAGTAAAACAATATGTATGAATAAACAATAAGATAATTCGTATACGTCCTCTGATGGACTTTCGAGGGCGAAAATATATCGCATCACTTATCACACGGCGGTGTGCATCTACCGTTTGATCTATAATTCTGATCAAGTAGAAGATGTTAATGTGTTGGCCTGAGTACTCATTTTGTACGTTTCTGGGTCACTGGTCAATGATCGTGTCCTCTGACTTGTCCGGTCCGGATTCGTGTCACTGATGTGCCCGTCCCGGGCGCAGCGAATGTTGTCGGATCGGCTCGGCTTGTTTGTGTCGCCATAAAGGGAAGCAGTGACATTTTTGATTTGTTAGCATCATTTTCTGAGGCTACCGTCATGGAATACAAATGATGTTGCCTAAATTTAGGATCAAAAAGCATTATTCCCTTCTTCAAAGTTAGAAGTTTGTGACAATTAAAAAGCGTTACATGACTCTTCGCAGTTCATGTTCGGCGTTTTCTCTCCAGTAACGGCAACACATCATACCTGGCGCATCTGTTTCATTTTGTTACCAACTGTTCAACATTGGTCCATGTCCCTGAAACAAATCGCCGGGACTAAATAAGTCGCCGTTGGGTGCATAAATTAATCATTAGATTATTCCCACTTTTTCATTGTTTAGATTAGTGGTTTGGGAAAAATGAACTTTGTATTGAAAGTCAAACGTTTGTATTTATATTACAGCCATAGAAATTAATATGAAACACTCCGAATGTTACATAATAGCCATAATGATTGTGTTAAAGATTGGAGGTCGCGACCACTACGTATCGTATCTATTATCTAAGCAGTCTTTGAGTGCATGTATTGGACTGCTAATTTGGACACATTTTTATTCAATGTTTGTTGATTGCNTGTTCATTTCTACCTCCTGAGCCATCCTGAAACTACCTCATGACACCCTGCTGAAAAGCATTTTCAGAACACTGCATTGTGGTGGTAGCCATAATGCTCTACGACTAGTAGTTCTCTCAATATATTGTTGAATGTCAGCCGGTGTGCCCGCCAGCCTATCCTTTAACACAGGCCGCCGACTGCTCTTGTGATTACCAATATTGCCGCCGTCATTAGATAAGTCTGCCGACCAATGCGCCTTCCATCTCTTTAGAGTTCAGTGCATGTAAAGTATGTTATAGTGAACAAGATATATGATTTGCTTATTGCTAGTTAAATCTTGTGCGGCTTTAATCTCTCTTGTATCTAGAATATTTCAAATGCCTTGTCAAAATGCATACCTTTTTCATTTCATCTTGAAATAGCGCACCTTCTGTCTCATCCACACGGAACATTAAACTGAGTAACAGAAGCAAACACAAGCAATAACAACAAAATTTGATTACCTCTATGGGTCAAAGTCATTCTTGGCAAGGCACAGTTCTGCGGCCGTGGTTCTCGCAAATTAGATTGTGTTGGTTCCTGACGCTAATTGTGTTCACTTCGATGTTTCCTCACTGATAACACAGAGGCTGCAATGCTGCTGTTGCTCGTCTCGTGTGGCTGGACGTTTCTCACGCTCTCGTCTTCGTTGCAGTGGTTGGTATTGCACTGTGTGGACTTTCGAGAGCGTGCCTGATTCTCGAAGGTGCAGTTTAGAATATATCAGAATGCTCCCCCGACACGCTGCGTCGTTGTAGTACGCATTGGTGGTGACACGCATTCTAATTCAGGTGGGTGAAAGGTAAGGGTAAACGTCTTCTTACATAAATAATGATACTTACAGAAAAGCGCGATGTGAAATATATTAAATATGAATGACGTAACGTTACAAATTAAATATAGACAAAATTCGTTAAGAGAAAGACCAGTATACAAGAGAGCTGTAGACGGTACCAATGAATCACCTGTATCTTCGGTTTACAAACTGCGAATATCCAGAATGCCATAATAAAATACCCAATTATACAAACAAAAACATCCAAAAATTGTATTGCATTAATATTTGTATTTTATATGCATTTGCATTCGCATTTTACATGTATTTGTATTTCATGTTTATTTTGACGTATCTTTATATTTTTTACGTGTATTTTTATATAAGACTACAACTTTACAACTAGTAATTCGCATTACACTACAACTCTCTGACGTCTGCCGGAGAGATACGAGACGAACCATTTTAGTGCTGAGTCTTGTAGATGATACGATTTGTCTTATTTGTGAGCCAGATGCATGTGGTTGACACTCTGAAAAGCCGCTGAAAAGTCTGTATAAATAGCGTTCGTCAGATATCCCTCCCGCATGGCCTCCCAGTGTAGGGGGATTGATGCCACCCCTCGGTTTTTCGATAAAACTTGCGTAGTTATCAATTGATCGCACTTAAAAAAATGACACATTCTCTGAAAATGTAAAATGTATTATCTTGATAACCCATGACCTTTGACCTGTTTCTAAAGGTCGTGTTTGGCGCCACTGGCGTTCAAACGTATTGATCTTTGAAACATATGCAATTTCCGAGTGTTTGTTGTTCAGGAGCATATGCAAAGGTGTTTCTAGGTCAAAGTTGTGGTTTCTACAGATATTGCGATCTCGACTGACCTTTTCAGAGGTCGACCCAGGGCACTTACCTCGAATTGACTCAGATGTCTTTTTTGGCCTCCTTCCGTTTCTAGGACAGATTGTGGACAATTTGTGGAAGCTGGACTACTGGAAGCATGGACTAATGCAAAAAATAATTACCATAATTTACCGATACCTCCCACCCATTTTGTACGCTTAATTTTCAACTTCTTTAGTTTTAGGCTTTCACTTCCCTTGTTACAGCTTATCACATACATTTCACGTTCACCAACGCACAGGCCATCACACTATGTGATGCGTGATGTGTGGTTCACACGTCACATGTGTCGTTCACCCATCACCCGTCTTGACACCGATCCGCGCTTCACGTCGGCGTAGTACCAAACATCACCGCTAGGTGGCAGAGTCGGCTACCCGATAAAACCCAGGCGGTTTTGTTCGACTTTTCAGCTCCCGTCTCGAGTGCGCCCACGGCGGGCCGCAGTCGACACGGGAGCTCCGGTGCTGCTGACACACACACAGCACCCTTCACGTCATGCAACTCAATGCTTCACTGGTGACAGACATGCGTACGCATTATCGTCATGTTGTTAAGTCTGGCGGTGGTGGTGCTAGCTCCGTGTAGCTGTGCCGCCCACGAGCGTTATTGCATTGGAGTGCCTTGAATGCTGGATTTGCCTATGATGCGTATCTATTTCCACGATTGCGGGCAAGTAAGATGTACTGCCAGGGTAAAGGTGTTCAATGTTCATGCTTCTTTGCCAAGCTTTTCATTTTACAACCATCGGTAAACATTCCTGTATTACTCATTAACACAACACGGTCACGTGTGAATTTCTAGTTAACATTTGGCTGTACAGTTTGGGTCGACGTATTTGGCGCAACATGGCCTCACCCCAGCCGCCGGCGTCCTTGACCTGAGATTTTCTGGCTTGGTATCGATCCCGAAAGAAGCCAATGATCGACCCGAAATAAATCGAAACAGACCATCGATGCGTTTTACCATAGATCATCATTGAGATAAATCACTCTATAGATCACATTATATATATATATATAAATATATATATATTATTATATATAATATATATATATATATATATATATATATGATCGAAATAGATCAACTCATTTTTATATCAGTTGCTTAACTTTTTAACTTTGCAAATAGCGCTGTCTCATTTAATTGAGCCCTGAAACTCTTTCGCTTTTTCCTGACATTACAGTTTGATCTTACATAACTCTTTTTCAGATATTATAACTCATTTTTCTCTCAAGTCATTTCTCAAGTCATCTCAAGACATTTTTAACTCTCAATTGGTCTGAACAGCCCTCATGTGTGGCGCCTAAGGGAGGGCGGCGGGGACACGTTCCCCCAACATTTTCGGATTTGAACATTTTGCCTATCGACATTGCATGGAAAGAATCGACTTCAAAATGCCTCCGTCCCCCCTACTTTCGGAAAGTAACGCCGCCCTTGCCTGCCCTCATTCTATCTTTGGTCATCAAGCTACTCGTCTCCTACTCGTCTCCTGCTTCAGCCATATTCTGACAAGGCGGACAACTTCCAACGGTTCTGATTTCACCGACATCTACTAGGTTGTTCACGCTTCAGGTCACATTTAGCATGTCACGGTGTGTAAAATTAGCATCAACTAACCACACACTCAAGTATAGCAGCCACTAGCTGGTAAAGCCGTAGGCACGCATGCATTGGCGCGTTGCCAACTGTCATGTACAAGTAAGCCACAGATCTGAACCGCGCGTGGTGCCGAGCACCAAGGAGGACGACCACCGGTCCGGGTCAAGGTCAGGTCAACATCGTACATTTTTCTGCTTAGACTTTGATATGTCACATATTTACTCCGAAAAGCTCTTTATCCCTCGTCCAGGTAGGGCAAGATCACTGCATGTCCGGGTAGGGGGGGGGGTCGGTGAGACCCCCTAGCGTTTCGCTCCTATTTGAGGTAGAGCTTCGATAAAAAAATAGCATGTTGCTTGTGACGAGAATAAGCCATGGACACCCGATTTTATGGTCCGTGGTCAATAGTTTACCTCTAAGGTCATGTCATCGGCCCAAATGTTATCAAATCGCAAATTGTATGTAAAAAGTGCTTATGCATCGAACAAAAATCGTGAAGGAACATCTTAGTATGGTTAATGGATACACATTTGAAATCAGGGTCACACAATGTCCTAAAAACTGACAAATTCAAAAAAGGCGATGGCAGGTCACCTAAGGTCAGTGACCTCGATTGAGCTCTGAAAAGGTCGCTTGAAGTTACAATCTTAGAAAAAGCCACAACTTTTACCTAGGAACAACTTTGTATGTGATTATGAACAACAAACGCTCGGAAACTGCACATGTAACAAGGATCGATACTACGGGACGCCAGTTGCGCCTGACATGACCTTGAAAAACGGTTAATAAAACACGAGTCATGATAACTGGAAGTTTGATAACTTCTGATTATGTTGTAAATTGTTCAATCATAGGGTACAGATAATTGTATTGCAATAGGTTGATAACTGCGTGAATTATTATTGAAAAACCGAGGGAGGGTGGCATCCACCCCCTACCAGGGCAAGGGTTAACCCTTTTCCCTGGGGGGGGGGGGCAGATGCCCCTGGTAGTGAATCAACTGCCGCTACTGAAAAATTACGTCAATCGTCTAGAAACTTATAGTTCATGCAAATCAGATATAATGCCATTCTTAACCCGCGTCGGGCCCGGGGGGGTGTTTAGACAACCCCCTTAGGTTTTTCCTGGATATCGGGAAAACGGCTGCGCGTAGCGCCGCCAAATTTTCAGTACCTGTTAAGTGTTCATTCATCTTGTATACAGCTTTTAATTTTTACAATAGGTTATGTCAGGTCAGGTCACTAGGCTAGGTCATGTGACCTTACCTGCAAAAAAGTGTGCGGTTTCAACAAAGCCACATTTTTGGGCGGATCGGTTTCGTACATAAAGGATTTCATAAGATCATGACTACCTAAAGTTTGTATATCTCTGATTTTGTATATCGGTGAGCTAAGGTCAGGTCAATTTCCTGACCTCTCCATTATAAGTGAACGGGAAAATAAACAGATGCTTCCTTTTCTGAAAATATGCATTGGATCAGGCTGATTCTTTCAGAATCATGTTATTTTAGCTCATTCTGGATGAACCAGGTGCGATTGTTTCTTATATATCTCTACAAGGTCATCTGAGGTCATCTTAGGTCATCAGCAATGATTTGCTAATAACTATTGATAAAAAAGATGAAGACGAGCGGACGACACCACTGTATTTGTATCGTCTGGACGCGTCGCCCCATATGGGCAATTCCAGGACAGATCACCAAGGCATGGTAACCACACACCCTCCGATTTCGCTTTAAAGTGGTGTATGGAGTTATCTTGGGCGCTGATTTCGTTTCTCGAATTTATATGGTCGTCAGGTTACAGGGTCACAAGATACAGGTCAACGAAAAATCAGGTCAAGGTCAAACATCCCACTACGTTTTTCATTTTATCTCCAAGATGAAATTACATATCAAGACAAAACTATATATCATTAGAGAGAGGAAGAAACAACAAACATGATGACATAAAGATTTACCGCCTAAAGTCAAAATTTGGAAATTTGATCTGATGACCTTGAAGTAATGTCAAGATCAAACTATGTTTGCCCGTTTCGATTTTGTTAAAATTTGCACATAAGTTGGCTCATTCAATAGTAAAACTTGCATGCAAAATTTCAACGTGGTAAGTGCAGCCTCCTTAGGGTTCAACCAGGGGCATAGTAATTGACGTCCATTTTCACCAGCAAGTTTACGAATTCGAATTTTTCTTCCTCCAAATGTATCCATATGGGCGTCATTAAAAAGCACCTGCCCTAATAGATGCACAATGACATTATTTTTTAATATAAAAATAAATAACAATATATTAATCAAACAGTATAGATAATGTCGTAATCGTCCTCTAATTGGCTTTCGATGCGACAATATATCGCATCACTTATCACACAGGTGTGCATCTACGTTTGATTATAATTATGATCAGTCAGTAAGATGTTAATTGTGCTAGGCCTGAGTTACTCATTTTGTCACGCTTTCTGAGTCATGGTCATATGATCCAGTGTCTCTGATTGGTCGTACGGATCGTGTCACGTTGATGGCCCGTCCGGGCGCAAGCGAATGTTTCGGATCGGCTCGGCTTTGTTTGTGTCGCCTTAAAGGGAAGGCAGTGAACATTTTGATTTGTTAGCGAATCATTTTATCAGGCTACCGTCATGGCATAACAATGATGTTGTCTAAATTTAGGATAAAAAAGCTTTATTCCCTTTTTCAAAGTTATAAGTTTTTGACAATTAAAAGGCCGTTACATGTACTTCTTTCGCAGTTCATGTTCAGCGTTTTCTCTCCGGTAATGGCAACGCGTCATATCTGGCGCATCTGTTTCAATTTGGTTACCAACTGTTTTGACATTGGTTCCCATGCCCTGAAACAAATCAGCGTATGCACTAAATAATTCGCCGTTAAGTGCATAAGTTTAATCCATAGATTTCATTGCCACTTTTTTATTGTTTATAGTGGTTTTGGGCAAAAAATGTGTCTTTTGTATTGAGAAGACAAACCGTTTGTATTATATACAGCCCATATAAATAATAATGGAAAACTCGAATGTTACAAATAAATAGCCAAATGATTGTGTTAAGAGATTGGAACGTCGCGACCACTACGTTCGTATCTAGGTTATGCGAAGCCAGTCTTTGCACCAGCTTTAATGTTTATTTCGGGTAGTTTTTCCGAAACGCACATTACGGCTTCTCTTCATAGGAGGGAACATAATCATGATTAAACAGAGTCCAATAACACAATTTTGTTTACTGTTTCTGAAAAAATTGCGTATTTTCGTGGGAACTGAAATTAATTACCATTTATCTACATATAACCGGTCGTTTAAAATGTGGAACGTTATATAACAAAAATCGTTTGTAGAAGTTATGTACTTAAGGAATGGATACGTATACTAAAACTTTCATACTAAAACATTTTAAAACATTTTAAAATGTTTTAAAACATTTCGCGCAAAAAAAGCCATCGTGAAAACGGCTATTGGTCTTGTCTGTCGATTTCAAGTAACAACTTTTTTGTGTGAAAAAGGTCAATATTTGCCTGTAGCACCATCACGTTCGCGTGGAAATAGCAGTATGGATTTTGTTGACTACCAATGCCATGCCCGTCTTAGCGCTCGCCACATTTATTTAGGTGATGGCGTGTTGTGACAGGTTATAACGCCACAAACTTCGTTAAACGTATCGAAGGCAACCACATAGGAACCTAAAGAAAATATCACAGAAAATGGCAATATATACAGGCACATTGTATGCAATGGCTTGGCTCTTGATCAGCAAAAAATAGCATGCTCTTCATGACGAATACAATCGGTGATTGGGCACAGAGACGCAGGTACAAGTTTTCCTTCCGTTGTAATTGAGTCTTTAATGCTTATTTAGAACAACTGTCATTGTACCTACTTAGACCGAGCATTACACAAATTGCTACTGATCATGATTATAAATCAAACAGTAGATGCAAATGTTGCTGCGAAATTGCCGTTACATGGGATGTCCATCAAAGGATGATATTAATTATTTATATTATTTGTTATTTGCATTGTTTTTACTTATTGTTATTTATTTGTGCTGTTTTTATTCATGCACAACTAATGTCATAAGTGTATTATATAGGTCAGGTGCTTTCAAATGACGCTCATGATGCTTAAATTTGGAGAAACGTAATTGGGTTAAATCTTGCTTGGCAAATGACGTCATTACATATTCCAACTGTTTGAACGGCTAAGGAGTTGCGCTTACCACTGCAATTTTGTTAAAGGCATGCTACCAATTAAAATTAACTACTTTTGTTCCGCAATTTGAACAAAATCGAAACAGGGGCAAAATAGTTTGACCTTGACCTACTTCAAGGTCATCAAATTCAATTGCAAAATTTTGTCTTAAGGGGGTAAATCATTTTGTCATCATATTCGTTGTTTCTTCCTCTCTCTAATGATATCTTGTTTTTTCTCTTAATGTCTTTTTCAATCTGGGAGATATAAATAACAAACGTGGTTGCATGTTTGACGCTTAGACTGAGTATTTTCGCATGTCCTGTATCTTCTGACCCGTAACCTGACTGACCATACAAAATTCAAGAAACCAAATCAGCACCCAAAATAACGCTCATACCACTTAACCCGCGCCGGGTCGGTCTCGGCGCCACCTTCCTCGGCCGGGGGGTTTGTTTCGACCCCCTTCTAATCGCTCCTATAGGACCTAAGACATAAACAAAAAATACTAACTTCGAGAGCTCGTCAAGGGAATTTGGAAACTATTTCAGTGAAAATTTCATGCTCAGGTCGAATATTGAGAGTCAGCAAGGTCATCAAGGTCAAATTTTCTCAAATTTTCCAAGATTTAGGAATAGCTCGCAGATATCCCCAAATTTTCGGAAACTATGATACTAGGAGTAAACAAGTAAATAGCATAGATATGATATTTGAATTTTTCAAATCGCATCTATGTCCTTAAATTTTAGCTCAGATCAATAGTTTTAGGCTCGATGAGGTCATCAAATGTCAAAAATGCAGTTTTGGTAAAATCATGTTTTCCTGAATAGCATTTTATCTAAAAGGATGACACATAAATGATTTTAAGCAAGCACTTTCGTGTTCTCTCGTCAAGACGGCTTTGAAACATATACATGATGACCATAGTAAAGGGTCAACTTCAAAACATTTCGACTCAGGTCAGGTCATTTGGTGACCAGATGAGGTCCATAGTATGGCATATGGGGCGACGCGGACAGACGATAAGAAGTACAGTGGTGTCATCCGCTCGTCTCTATCTTCATTATATCAGAAGTTATTAGCAAATCAATTGCTGATGACCTCAGTGACCTCAGATGAACTTGTAGAGTCTTTAGAAACAATCGCAGCCTAGGTCATTCAGATGAGCTAAAAAAACATGATCTGAAATAATCAGCTGAATCCAATGCATAGCTTTCAGAATAAGAAGCAGGCTGTTTTTTTCCCATTCACTTATAATGGGGAGGTCAGGAAATTGACCTGACCTTAGGTCATCCGATATCAGAAAATCGAGATAAACAAACTTTAGATAGTCATGCTCTTTGACACGCCTGTAAGTACGAAACCAATCCGCTAAAACTGTGGCTTTGGTGGAACGAAAACTTTTTTCGGAGGTGGGGTCACTTGACCTAGACTGGTGGACTGACCTGACAGACGCTATTGTCACAACTTTTGAAAGCTGTACAAAAGATGATCCGAACAGGTATGAAATTCTGGCGGCGCTAGGCGCGCCGTTTTTCCGATATCCAGGAAAAACCTGAGGGGGGGTGTCTAAACACCCCCGGCCCGGCGCGGGTTAAGAGCGAAATCGGAAGGGGTGTGGTATACATTTTCACTCTTACCTTGGTGATTTGTCCTGGAATTGACCATATGCAACATGACCTATCTGGATCACCAAAGTACCTTGACCTGAGGTCAAATTTTGAAGATGACCTTACTAAGTCATCATGTATATGTTTCAAAGCGTCTTGACGAGGGAAAAACGATAGTGTTAAAATCAATTATCTGTCATTTTTAGAGAAAATGCTATTCACAAAAACGTATTTTACAAAAAATGCATTTTTGACATTTGACATTTTTCACATTTTGACTCTGGAGCCTAAACTATTGATCTTAGCTCAAATTTGAGAACCTACATACAATTTTTAATTTCAATAGCCATCTATTTTTTCTTCAATCGTTTGCTCCTAGCTATTATAGTTTCCGAGATAATTGGGGGTATCTGGAGCTGTCCTAAATCTGGAAAATCTGACCTTTGTTGACCTCTGGTGACCCTAATATTGACCTGATACAACTTTTTCGCGGAAACAACTTCGAAATCCCTTTTTACGAGCTCTCGAACTGTATTTATGGTTTATGTCTAGATCTCATCGGAGCCAAGTTAGAAGGGGGTGGGGGGTGTCGAAACACCCCCCGGCCCGAGGAAAGTGGCACCGAGCACCGGCCCAGCGCGGGTTAAAGGGACACTGCCACCTTAAAATTATATTTGAGTTGAGATAGCCATTTTGCGTGTTTGGCATTTCAGTTATGTATGGGCATAAGTTAAAACAACCACTGAGGTCGAATCACAGATAAATTCGAGTTTGGTTTTGACATCTGTAACATCCCCAGCCCCCAATGCATTTGAACGATGTCGATACGATGTCGTCGTCTCTCTTTACTAAATATTGATAACAGTCGACTTGTTTTACCTTTGGCCATACCTTAGCCATACACTAGTCATATTTATGGCAGCGTGAAGGTTTTCTTGATTCCCCAAAATTCCTTCATATGACGTCAACAGCCCAAATATTAAAACGTAACTTTTTATGAAATTGAGCAATGTTTGTGAGAAACAAATGTCATAATCGTGTTCGGCCGCAGTTACTTCATCTTAAAGGGACTGTCCCACCTTCACAAAATTTGTCAAATGTACGTCGTTTGTGGTGCAAAATATGAAATGAATGCTGCTGAACACGATTATGAATTTGTTTCTCACGAACAGTGCTCAATTTAATAAAAATCAGCTTTTAATATTTGGGCTGATGACGTCATAATGAAGGAATTTTTGCTGAGAAAAAAACTTCACGCTGTGATAAGTAGGACTAGTGTAAGGTAATGTATGGGAAAGGTAAAACAAGTCGACTGTAATCAACATTTAGGCAAAGAGAGACTACGACATCGGCTCACGGCACGCATTCAAATACATAAGGGGCTGGCCGATGTTAGCAGATTGCAAAATAAAGCTCGAATTTCTCTGGTGATTCGACCTCAGTGGTTGTTTTTAACTTATACCATAGCATTAATTTCAGCCAAGCACGCAAAAATGGCTATCTAACTCAAATAATTATGTTAAGGTGGGACAGTCCCTTTAAGCTGCGAGTCACTGGGGGGGGAGGGGGGGTAGCCCTCGTATTCCCTCAATTAATTACTGTTCTACTGTGTGGGGCGGCTGATTTACCACTCAAAAGCTTCGCATACAGAGAGCCATTAACTTTGGAGCACGCTATCATCACTGGACTGCCCGACGGGAGCATATCACTCCTGCCCCTGGGTTGCTCTGGATGGAAAGATTCGATGGCATGTTGAAGGAGCGTGATGTGGCCATGATCCGCAAACTAATCTCGCCTGACGCGCCGCCGGCGCTGGCTCATCTCGTCCAGCGTCGCTCGAACGTAACTGTAAGGAATACTCGTGGCACTTGTGGAGATCAGCTAGAGTTGCCGAAAATTAAAATCGAACGCGCCATACGCAGTTTTCCGTATAGGGCTGTGTCCACATGGAACAGCAGAGACCGCGCAGAGGCTGATGGAAGTGAAACGTGACTGCCTGTGATGATGTTTGTTTACTGTCAAGTGTTTGTTCTTGTATTTTAATCTCTTGTATTGTATACCTTTAATGATAACACTTTGCATGTTTTTATTTAGTTAGGTGTTGTACTGCCTGTATATGACGAGAGGGCTGAAAAGCCATCTTTATGGAGGCCTCAATACACCTGAACTGAACTGAACTGACAACAGTAACACCAAGAGCTGGACACCACAGTAATGCATATACAAAATAACATATTGGGCTTGAGACTGCAGTTAGTCACACAGCAGTAGCACCAGGAAATGGAGACTGCAGTAAAGCACATAACAGTAGCAAAACTGTATGGATACTGCAGTAGTGCACACAACAATAGCACCATGGGCATGAGACACAGAAGCCCACATAACAGAAACACCACCTGCTTGCGACTGCAGTAATGCACATAGTAGTAATATCATGGACTGAAGACTGCAGAAGCTAGTATAACTGTAGCACCAAGAACTAGACACTGCAAAAGGTCACTGCAGTAACACTACAGGATGGAGACTGCAGTAGTGCACATAACAGGAACAACATTAGCTTGAGACTGCAGAAGCTCACATATCAGTAACACCAAGGTTTGAAGAATGCAGTAGCTCACACGGCGACACCGTGGGCCGGAGACTGCAGTATTGCACATCACAATAACGTCATTGGCTGGATACTGCATACTGCGCACCTAATTATCTTTCCTTTGCAATATACTCTAGTTTCTGCCCAACCATTTTATTATTATGTTTACTGCTAGCCCATCCATCGTGCACAAAATTACATTTACTCGAATTGAATGTCATCTGCCGTACTTCAGACAACATGACTAGCTGGTCCAGATTGTATTGAAACACATTGTGATCATTCTTCTTCTAATTATCCTGGCAACTTCTAGATCGTCTGCAATTAATGCAACACTTAGCTGTTTATACTGTTCTCACTCACCGATCTGTGCAGAAAAACTAAAAAATCCTATCCACTGTCGACCAGCTTGCAACAAGCACCGTCTGTATTGTATTACACTGAAGGCAGCACTGACAGCTATGATTAAAGACACTGGTCTTATAGTGACACCCATGGATATATTTATATAACTCCCGCAACCTCTATGTTTCCAGTGGTTAGTTGTAAAAGTCTCAATTACGATAAATGCGAAGCGCTCGCTCGTCCTTCAGTGGTATATAGGTAAAAATATGCATATGAGCGGCCAAGCCTGGCCCAGCCTGACCGTGACGACACTTTTCATTCTCTGCAACCGCACGTCCGATTGACAAGCGGGCTTCACTGCTGAGCAGCCCCATTCAAGCTTCCCTGTGCGTGACCAGTGCTGACTCATGTGTGCTACCTTTGACTCATGTGTGCTACTCAGTGCTACCAATGCGCGTGGCGTTTGCTGAGTGAAAGGTGCTGGAAAGTGTTTTATCGCAAAACTTCGCAACGGCTGGGCAGGTTGTGTTCAAATTTGATGTGTGGTTAGGAACCCCTCAGCCGCCACTTTCCCAAAACTCAGGAGTAGGCTGACTCTCTACGTGTGCACGTGCACACCCCTATTATAAATCTCAGGAACGGCTGAGCCGAGTGTGCTCAATTTTGGTGTGTGTTTAGGGACTCCTCAACCGCCACTTTCCTCCAATTTAGACGTTGGGTGATTTCGCACGTGGGCACGTTCACAACTCTATTTTATATCTCAGAAACGGCCAAGCCGATTGTATTCAAATCGGGTGTGTGGTAAGGGACCTCTTGGTCGCCACTTTCCCATAAGACAGGGTCGGGTGCCTCTGCACGCGCGCATTATTTTGTGTATCTCAGAAACTACTTACCCGATCTAGTTGAAATTCATCGTACATTTTATTCGCACTTGCTCGCTTATCGCCATCTACGGTGAATCACTGGTACAGCAGTATTCCAGTCGAAACCGAGTGTTTTTTGGCGCACGGTCCTTCAAAGCAACAGCACGAGAAACCAATATTGCACGGTGATTGAAGTTACGCTGGTGAAATACGTCCAAGCTTTATCAAAATATTTGTCAAGTTTATTTATCACTAGAACGGCTTCACTTAGAGGAAAAGGAAGATTGGTAATCTAAATATTTTCCAGCGACTCAACATCACTAAATGCCAAATGTCAGTCAAATCGAATGACTCCAGAATCTACTTTTTTGCAGAACGAGTGTTTTTGGGACGTCACAAATTTGACCATATCATCGATGGTTGACGCGAGCTTCAGTGGTTTACTGCCCACAATTTGAACTATACCATTAACTGTCCATGTTAAAACGCATACTTGCCACTTCTCAGACTAAGTTTTTTCGAGTTTTTGTGCAAATATGGGTTTTGCACCTCACGGTGGTGGTTCAGCCCGTGGTGTTGTCTTCTTTTATGATTTTCTTCTTTCTCCTTTCTCCATTCTCCCTTTTCGCTTCATTTTCTCTTCTTCTTCTGTCTTCAGTCTCTATTTGGTTGAGATGAGTGGGCTGTAGTGGGAGTTTTTGGGGTTTACAGGGACAGAAACAGGTACATACATAGCATATACCTAATACCCCTTGCATTTTTTGTTTTGCCTTTAATTAAGGATGCATATTTTTATTTTATTTTCTCTTTTTTAAGATTGTATGATCTCTTGAGATATGTTTACATTTTTTTTTTACTTCTTTCTTTCCCTTTTTAAGGCTTTTTGGCTCGGGGTTTACAGTTTATCAACAAGATTCTTATTTGACAAATATGTAAACAGTAGGTCTATAAGAACTAGGTGTTCGTTTCCAAGGAGTGTGGAAAGTAGAGTTCGTCATGGCTGCACTTTTCCTTGGCCTAGCCGCCCAGCAGCCATGACATCACAGCCACAGCCAGCCACAGCCAATACCAAATGTCAATGGCTGGCCGTCTGCCAGCCGTGAGATTTTCGTAAATTCATGTTATGTGTTTACTTACAGTCTACTGTTATGGCAACATGCCAAGGCTTCTTTTAGCCATGATTGGTTTGATAAGATTGAAGCACAAACACAAATACATGTAGACTATGCGGCCACAGCCGCAGCCACAGCCATGATCTAGATATTTTCCAGTCCGGCCCACCCCGTTAGCCATGGGGTTCGGCCAGCCATGGGGATAGCCGCCTCATGTAGAACTCTAGTGGAAAGTGTTAGTTGAGTGTTTTGACGGAGGCAGTAAGTTAATAGAGGAGTTCTGTGTATTTTATATATTGGCCAATATATTAGTATGTGTTTAATAGCGAGGTAATAATTATATTGTGTGCATTTAGGTTTGGGTGTTTTGTCAAAAAGGTATTTGTGTGTGAGGTATGTATGACCAATTCTCAGACGGGTCAGTGACCTTTTCTCTTTGCGGGTTCTCTGATTGGTTGAGTCCCATAATTCGATTTGTGGGTGGATATGTTGAAAGTGAGTTTGATTGGAGTTCCAGATGAGTTGATGTTGAGTATTTAGTCGTTTTTGAATGATGGTAGGTAATCCGCAGTTGAAATCGGAATAAGGATTACTGAAGGAAGATGGGTGGCTTTATTCGCGCTCGCGTCCGCCGATTCATTCCCGGGAATGCCACAGTGACTTGGGAGCCAGAGCAGTGTTGGTTTTTGTGTTGGTGGTAGAAGGGAGTGTGTGAGAAGAATGTTGTGAATGAGTGGATGTGTTGATTGCTTGCTATAGTTAGTGATGGCTAATAGCGCAGATTTAGAATCTGACGCTATTATGGTATTAGTTAATTGATTTACTTGTATGGATATATATGATGCAAAAATTGCATATAATTCAGCACAGAATATTGATGTGTGATTTTGTAACCGTGCGCGTACAATAACTTCTGTAATTTAGTTAGTTTTGGGTAATATGGCTGCCACGCCTGTTTTGTTGTTATTATGGACTGAGCCATCCGTGAATATGATATTGTGATTTGGATGTTTCGAAGTGAATTATAAGAATAAATGTTTAAAGGGAGTGTGCCTACTCACATTGGTCATGTGGAGTTGTTGACACTAGTCTGAGACATATTTTCTGAATTAGGCCATGTACTTCATTTCCCCAGAATCACTTTAGTGCTGAAGATATTCAAGTCGCCATCACATTCTGGCAGAATATTAATTATCAATAGTCGCCAGGAGGCTTTCGCACTAGAAGCATTGCTTTGAAATTACAACGCTAGATCTATTGTTAGCTCTGGCAAGTGCGCCATTATAGGTAACATTTTCGCTACTCTTGTTTATAGTGACGATCGTTTTGGAGTTTGAAACAAAACAAATGCAAGAACAGAAAATAACGTAAAAATTCAACTAAAGGGCTCCAGACGTGAATTTTATGTAACCAATAATCAAAAGCAGTAGTTCTTACCGTAATAAAAATATATTTGACATTTCAAAAGAGTAGGCACACTCCCTTTAATTTCAATGTTAGAATATAGGCTTTTTGATTTGTCAAAAAGTATATCTAATGTTAGAAGACTGTTTGTCCAATAAGATGGAAGAGGTGGAGTGGGTGTGATTTGTGGTAGTGGTATGACAAGTGATTTTGAGTGTAGTTAGTGTGATTTTACTGCCTCAGAGTTATTTTAAATCTTGCGGGTTTATGTGCTCGGAGGCGAGTGTGTGTGTTTTTTTTAGTGATTGTATACACGGATGTCGCGAAATGTGCTGTATTTTGTTTGCATACTTATGTAGTGCTTGTGTTCGTCTATAGTGTAGTGGAGGAGTGTTGTTGTAAATATGTAATGAAGAGACAGGTGTGGTGCGAAATGCACCAGTTATTGTTCGAAGACATTTATTTTGAATTGAATTGAGTTTATTTAAGTGAATAGGGGCTACATTTTAAAAGGTTATAGAAACATATTCAAAAATAGGTCTGATAAGTGCAATGTAGAGTCGATTGAGTGTGACTCTGTTACCTCCATAGTTCGTCCCAGTAATGGATCTGAGTATGTTTTTGCGTTTCCTTGCTTTTGAAGCTATGTCTGTAATGTGATGGTTAAAAGTGAGTTTTTTGTCAAATGTGATGCTAAGAAATTTGTCTGAGTTAACGTAAGGGATAGTTTCATTGTTGCATTGCATTGGAGTGTTGGTGTCTGATCTTCCGAAAAATATTCTTCCGAAAATGATGCACTTTGTTTTATGGTTAAATATAGTTAGGTTTAGACGAGACGTGACGAGACGTTGAGACGTGATTGTACTGTGTTGCTTTGACTTGGTGATTGTACTATGCATTGACTTTCAAGGCTTCCCAGACACAACAAAAATCAACACACTTCTCTTTGGCCAAAACACAACAAAACACACTGCACACTGATCTCCCGCTTGCTTTCCAAAAATTTCCTAGAAAGTACATCAAGGCTTCATAAATGTCTAATACCACGGATTGCCACTCGGCCACCACCCTTTTTGAATTGTTTAATGACCCTCTCCTCCTGGTCGTGGAACTGAACACCTTTTCTTTCTTTCACGTTATAGCCAGGTGGGGTGTAGAATTTAAGATGAGCTTTTGCACATCACCTGGACAATGTCCTCACCATCGTCGTTACGTAAATAAATGTTGTTGTTGTTGTTTTGTTGTTGTTGTGTTAAGTGATTTTTGGAGTGTTTCTAGCGCATTATTGCAAAATATATGGGATGTCCAGATGGCGATGTCATCAGCATAAAATGCGATTTTGGTGGTAGCAGGGATTGTTTTAACCCTATTCCTGGAGGGATGAAAAGTAAACGAATCTGTCAGGTGGGGGGGGGGGGCTTATTCGGCCCCCCATCAGATCTCCCCTGTCATAAGAGCTAGAAACATGAAACCTGGTATGTGGTTAGGGTCGACAATTAATTATATTTTGTCAAGTTTTGGTGAACTTGGGTCAATATCTTCAAGGTCAATTTACATCATCAAAAGTCATATTTGTCAAAAAATGATATTTTCAGGAAACCTTGCCATTATCTCGGAAACTATGGCAGCTAAGGGGAATCCGAAAAAAAATACTGCAAAGCTGTTTTAATTGTATTTTGTTGTTATGGCATCAGAAATGACCTCAGGTTAATGATTTGGGCTGTAGAGGTAAACAAGTGTTAAAAAACTGTTTTTCAGCAAAAGTTTGTTCGTTAATAACTTTGTATCTAAAACATATAGAGCACTTATTTTTATACCATCGTGTTTCTCTCGTCATTGCAGTTCGAATAATATCAATTTTGTCAAATCGAAAATTTGACCTCGGGTCAAGGTCAAGGTCAAGGTCAAGGTGACATAAGTCGGTCAAGCTGCACATCAAAAGATACGTTTTGACAAGACAAACGTTTTGAGACCATTTGGGAGTTACTATGGTGTTTCTGTCACGAGTTATTGGTAAAAAGGTGTTCGTGACCTTGAATGACCTTTAAAAAGGTCACTGACTAAAAAAATCATCATGTTCAACACTAAAGACCTAAGATTAAATGATACTGAAATAATTGGATTGATACAATATGTTAAACCCTTGTTTTTAATTTTTCACCATATATTTATATTGGAAGGTAAGCATTTGACCTGACATCAAGTCATCAAATATTTAGATATCACCCTGAAACTTTCAAAACATATTAATTGGCATTTTTCTCTTATCATATATCCTTTTTAAACCATAAGAAAAAAATGTATGAATTTGATGAAAAAAAAAACGTTTGGCAAAATTTTCGATTTCAAAAAATTCAAAATTTGGAAATTTCGAGATATCATTTGAAGAACGATAATTTCTCTACTGGTGTCTGTTTTGTACACTTTTTCCCTTAACAACAACTCTCCACGAGTGTTAACCATTCCAGAGTTGTGTAAAGGGACGAACAGCCCTAAATGTCTTGGATCCCTCCTAATGATTAATTTGTGAAGGTATAATCATCGTAATCGCAATGAAATGATGGAAATTCGCAAGTTTACATATTTTGGTTGAGTTATGAATGAACTGTACGCGAAACCCTCAAAGGGGGTGGGGCGATTCCCCCGCAGTCATCGGGGTTATAGTATGATGTTTACCTAGTTCCCTGCGGGCGAGATTCTGCCCCCGATCATTAGAAACTTCGGATTTTCCTAATAAGAATAACGCGGTCGTTTTGTAAGTAAAATAATGAAAAAATTCGCCTGGCGAGAGGCGCTCCAGGGTCATTTGGAGGTCGTTACGGTGCAGGTGTGCGGCGCATGACGCTTCGTAGTTTGCGGTGAAATAAAAGCGTCAGAAACTAAGTCGATGCTTTATACATCATACATTATTGGATAATACATATTTTGGGGCAGAGGCGAACTCAGGTACATAAGATGGGAAGCGATATTCTCCGTCAATTTAGGCCCAACTTCAAATAAGCAAGATGATACAAGGCGTTCCGCACATGATGCCCCCACGTTGTTTACCTGAATCCGCCTATTCACAGTTTGATACATTTAACAAATTTCAGCAACAAAGCCCACATGTGACATTCACCGTCCCAAGCCCTAAGGAAAAACACATATTTTTATCCAAAAATCGCCCCCCCATTTTTATCCCTGAGTACGCCTATGATTTTCAATTTTTGTACTTGTTCCTTTCACACATTGAAGAGCATGACATTAGAAGTTCAAAAACGTTTTGTGCATGAAAATCAGTCAAATCACATGGCCACAATGACCTTTTAAGAAACACCAAAAAAATTGTATTTTTCCCCCTTTGCCCCCCAATTTTGAACAAAAGAGCGGTAAAAAAAAATCGTCACGACGAATCGAATGGTGTTCGTCCCATAGAAATCGGTCGAGCAGTTCTCGAGATGTCTGGGGAGGGGGGGAGAATCTGCCCCCCATGCAGGTTAACGTAATTTTGGCCGCCCGCAGGGAATGGGGTTAAAAGGCAAAAACCGAAAATGCGATTATTATGCATGGTTAATGGTTTTACTGTAAAGATGGTCGAATTTTGTATTTTACAGGTTGTAAGCAAGTCATTTTTGAAGATATCGACTTCAAACTTACTAAACATATTCTTTGGTCTCGTATCATTTATATGTATTCCGTTTTTTCACTATGGATTATTTTTGCAAAATTTTGTTAAAAAATAAATTTCTCAAAATTTTTACTTTCAGATGCTTTTGAAAATCCGAGATTGTAGTTTGATTGCGTAGTTTAGTATATGTCGTTTCGTATATGACAATATAATTCATCTTAAAAACTGTTCTTGCTGAATGTTTCCCGCAAACCCTTATTTTTAACAAAAAAAAAAACAGAACATGATGTCGCTCTGACGTCATTTCCGGTCTACCTATCATAGCTTAATTTATCCCTTCAGGCAAATGTGTAAAATTTATGTGAGATAAGATACTGAAAGTTTGGTGACTTTCCTAAACTCTGTTGTTTTAGGAGACATTGCACATTAACGGGAGGGGGGCTAAGAATAGCCCCCCTCCCGTTATTGTATAACGGGAGGGGGCTTTATATAATAGCCATCGTTATAAATAGCCATTACGGTATATAATAGCCAACGCGGGTTAACTGGAGCAGGGGCGTAGCTTCTCCCCAAAAATTGGGCTGAGCTGGGAAAAATCGCTTAAAGTACCATACAAATCCACAAAATACAGATTTCTCCCGGATTTGACCCACTTCCTCGTCCAAGCTGAGAGGGGGGGGGGGCTGAAGCCCCTCCTTCTGAAAAGGAAGCTACACCCATGAACTGGAGTGTTAATACACTCCCTGAAGCGATAAAACACTGCTGAGCCACAGGTCAATGACCCTGCATTGGACTATATAAAATATGTACCTGTGCATGCAAAAGTTGTCTGCCGCAAAACGGTTATGCACTTAATTGTTATATGCACTCGTGGCATTAAAGATTCAGTCTATGAACTCGCCTTCGGCTCGTTCATAAACTGAATCATTAATGCCACTCATGCATTATCAAGTGGCATTTATGGTTTCCACTGAAATCAGGAAGTCGGTTGACCATTTCAGAGGTAAACCGAGTTCAATGACCTCCAATCATCTGCTATTACTTGTTTGGGCTCTGGTAGTTTCTAGGGCATTTTTGGACGCTTATTTCAAATATGGAATCCATTTTACATAAAAGTATATTTCACTGGGGTCATGTTTCTACACAGATTAAAGGGACACTGCCACCTTAACATTATATTTGAGTTGAGAGCCATTTTCCGTGCTTGGCATTACAATTATGCATGGTATAAGTTAAAACAACCACCGAGGTCAAATCACAAATAAATTTGAGTTATGTTTTGACATCTGTAAAATAAGTATCCCCATCAAGGATAATAATAATGATAATTTATTCCTCTGAAAAGTACCTGTGCTTTACCATGTTTAGCTGTTTGGTTTTGTAAGTTTGGTAACGTTTGATAATAATAATGATAATTTAATAATAATAATAATAATAATGATAATGATGATGATATTGATAATTATGATAATGATGATAATGATGATAATGATGATAATGATAATGATAATGACAATGATAATCATCACAATGATAATAATCATAATCATAATGATAATGATAATCATAATGATAATGATAATGATATTGATAATAATAATGAATAACGTTTGGTAACGTTTGGTTGATTTTGATGATTATGATGATAATGATAATATATATATTAACCGCCTGGTCCGATCCCTATACCAGTCATTATTCGGTCGCTTTCCCAAGGGTGTTTCAAAATATTCCGACGAGTGAGGACATTATTTCTCGAAAATTAGCGTCCGAGAACGAAGTGAGGATGCTATTTTTGAAAATTGAAATTTGAAATTTGAAAATGAAATGAGTGCAATTTTCGAATTGAATGTACGAGCCTGCGAAGTACATTTCATCTGAAACACCATTGAGGGAAAAGCGACCGAAATCATGGCTGGTATAGGGGACCGGACCAGGCGATAAATTTATTATAGTAAATGTTCGCCGTCGAAGAGACTCACTCACCCCACTGTGGGAAGGGGTTTATCCTTGGGGATAAGGACAGAAAAAGGGCATGGAAGTTTTTTGGGAAGCTTAATAGGTAAACAATGGTAAGTATAAACGTTAATTATTGACAATGAGATTACTATGTAGGTTCCGTATTAAACAAAATTAATGCCCTCTCCTCAAAATGTAAAAAAAAATAACGTTTGTATGTTGAATATTACTCTGAAGAAGCCCAAGCCTCCACACCCCTAGTTCCGCAGAGGCACGCCATAAACTACAAACATGCTAGCTCGGCTTTTAGTATTTCACAAAATTCACACATTATTCACAATATAGCATTTTCCAAGCTATCGGGTTAGCTAATAAACATGATCCATGTGTATTCACCTTATTCCGTGCGTGGAAAGTAGTTCACGCTGCTGGAACCATACGACTTACAATTTACAACTTGTGCCTTTATGGCTCGATCTTCCAGCTCTTGTGTGTCGTAATCGGTGTCCGTGTCACTATCTGACTCTGGCATATTGTGGAAATATCGGTAAAACATTTCATTCCGGTAAAACCCGTTTCAAAAACACCTACACTTTAATAAACACTAATATATAAAATCGGAATGAAAAACAAACCTCAATAGTTATTTGATGCTGTCATACCTTTATCGCTTTGACACGATCAAACCGCAACCACAACAACATCATTATTATAAATACTTTTCGCCTGTGAGGAAAGCATGCATTTGCAATTTGGGGTCTTTTGAAAAAGAACTGCAGAATACCAGAAATTTAACTGCCAACTTTTTTAACACTGAAGTGAATGGGGAAATTGCAAGTTTGCAGTATAACATAATTAACCGTCTCTCGCGCCAAACCTTTTATCCGAGCGCTTCTATACCCAATTTTAACTGGATTTTTTCAACATGGGCAGACGGCAAACATTTACTTTAATCATCATTATCATCTTTATCATCTTATTCATCATTATCATCATTATCATCATTTATTTCGTTCTTTATCATCATTAATCATCATTATCATCATTTTCATCATATCATTTCATTATCATTCCATTATCATCATTATCACATTATCAATCATTATCATCTTTCATCATTATCATTCATTAATCATCATTACTTCATCATTTATAACCTTTATCATCGTTATCATCATCATTCTCATATCAGTTATCATCAATTCATATTATCTTTTCCTTATCATGTCATAGATAGTTCCATTTTGAATGCTGCAAATCATCATAATCATCATAATCATCATAATCATCATAATCATCATTGAATGCATGCAAATAATCATCATATCATCATAATCACCATTATTATTATCATTATCATTACTTCATCATTATCATCATTATCATTCATTATCGGTTCCATTGACAGTGGGCGTGGATATTTCGATGCTCTTCATTGGGCTGCTGAGCTGAGCATCGCTCTGTTTCCATGGAAACACTGGGTCGGGGCAAAAACTTAGTTTCTAATTGTTTTGAGTTTCATATTTCATCATAATGCATTGACGCTGACGGTAGGTTTAATTGGTAACTTGGACACCGGTGTGGTTCGAGGTTAGTGTTGCAGATTTACTGAAGCTCTTCTTTTGCCCATGGTCATGCTAAGTGGTCGTCCAGGTTCAAGCAAAGTGGTCGCCAACATGGTTGGTAGGACATAACCTTTTTTTACCCCTGCGCAGCCGCTGCCGTGCCTGCGAGAAGGTGGGGAAGGTTGAACCCCCTGTTTTCTTCCAAACCAAGCAACATAGAGCAACACAGTCCAAACCAGCATGTTGCCTGTCATGTGAGGAATCTAACGGCATGCAATTTTCAGGTTTAAGGTTAACGGTTGATCTTCCAGGTCAAGTGAATAACCTCAACTCAATCACTTCTAGAAAAGCGATTTTGCTCTGTAAGAAAATAACACAATTATAAACTGATTAATTGTTAACGTTCATATTGACATATATATATAAACAGTCAACTCCTCATATTAATTTATTGAAACTGATTAATGTAAATAAAAGTCATATTCAATAGGCAAGCTTCGTATCAGAAATACTAAAAATAAATTTATTTGTTCGATTCTGGTAAAAAAATGTCAAAAAAGGTGATCTTATGATGTCATGAGACTCTTACACTTAGAGAGCCATCACTCAGTCAAAAAAAAGAAATTGCTCTTAAATTTGGTTTTCGTATTGTTCATACTCAGTGCTTTCACATAAATCTCGTTTTTTAACTTTTATGAATATTTTGATTTTGTAGTGATATTTCCCAAAAATATGTTTTGTTTTATTTTTGGGGTAAAAAAAACATTGCGAAAATCCGAGAACATCAGGTAAAAAATGTAATTTGATATCTTTATTTGCTTTCGGTTCGCGCTTTCCTACAAAATTATATTTACAACTATTTTTTCAACATTTATCGTCTTTCCACCAACATGACGTCACTAAAACATCATTATCTTTCAAAGTTTTCCACCGATTTTAATGCAACTGTAACATCATACGTATAATTGTTGTTAACTTAATTACTGCAAATTTCAGCAAGATACATTTGATGCGTAGAGAGTTGTGTAAGAAAACCCTCAGGGGAAGGTCGCTTTATAGTTATATATTACGGCGAGGGTTGAAAAATGGGGAGAAAACGTAGGACATATTGGAGAACCAAGCATGGACAAAACCTAAACCGAATTTGAAAGCAATATCTGTATTTTTGACTTACTTGTGTTTCCCTAAGTACTTGTTTTACTAGTCGTTGGCAATCAGAATATGTGGAAAACCGAAATACGTGGCCGGCCTAGGCTGGCCGGAATCAAGAGCCATCTGGTGACCAAAAAATGAGTTAAATCGATGAAATTAGTACGAAATGGTTTTCAAATTCATAATACTTGCTCAAAGTGCCCATTCTAATGACCGGAGGCTGAACAAGGTCATATGAGGTCAATAATTAGTTATGGCGGGCTAGATCGGGATTCTGGCCCATAGTGCAGCGGGCTGCCCGGCCGCGTGTGCATCTTCGCAGAATGTCTGCTGTTACTGCTGCAGTTGCGTCTGCCGCCGTCGGCCCGGGACGGGATGGGGGCGTTGAACCTGTTTCTTTGCCGTTGGCAGCGGAGGTACGACCGACAGCAGCAGGGACGTGTCGAGATTGTGGCAAGGTGACCTAGCCAACCAGGAACAATGGGAACAATGGCGTGCTTAAATGAAGTGTATATAGGTACTTTATGTCGGGAACGACCACTGCACTCTATAGAGATGGAAGGCGCATTGACCGTAAAACTGGTCTAATGGCGGCGGCTATTTCGGTACTCCCAAAGGCAGTCGGCGGCCGGCGCGCAGCCCGTGTTCAAGGATAGGCGGGCGGGCACCCCGACTGACATTTAACAGTATATTGAGCGAACTACTAGCGGTAGCGCAGTAAGACTACCACTAACATGTTCCAAATTGTATGCAGAATGATTCTAGTTTTTTTTAGCACGAAATAAAACTTAGCAACTCAAATCATTCTGCATTCAATTTGGAACATCGTAGTGGTACTCATATTGCGCTACCACTAGTATAGTTGGCTCAATATATTGTAAAATGTCAGCCCGCCCGCCTATCCTTTAGCACAGGCTGCGCGCCGACCGCGGAATGCTTTTATGAGTAGGTACCAAAATGGCCGCCGTCATTAGACAACTCGGCCAATGGGATCCCGGCGGATCTGAGAAATTCGCAGATCAGAAATTCGGAACTTCATGAAACCGGAGCAGTGGAAGCATATTCCTGGAGCTCAAAACCCAGCCGACATCCCAGCAGAGATGCAGCGCTGCAGAAGATCTCGAGCGCAGTGAGCTCTGGTGGCAGGGACCAGGGGCTCCGTCTCACGTGTTTTTATATTGGGGGGACGGGGGATGGGATCGGCGATGTGATGAAAAAGGGTCACTGTCCGTTCAAAGTAAAATTTGATATGTTAAAGAACAACCGGATTTGATAAGCACCATAAAGCCCATTTTTTAATTCGCGCCCAGTGGCCCAATATCATCGTTCATAGTTCAGTTTTCTTCCAGCCAATGAGCTAGACGAGTCCGCCACGACTACGTACCAAAATCAATGAATTGCAGCCTTGTGCAACTATGTTAATTAGTGGATTTTTTTTGCTTAAGCATTCTACCCAAATTTTTAATGTCAGAAAATATGTCATGTCTTATTATACCTGATTTATATGTATTACACCACGAGCGAGTATAAATATGCAGTTAATCGACGAGGCGAAGCCGAGTCGATTAACGCATCTTTTATACTCGCGAGTGGGTAATAATTTTACCCACGCCGCTACGCTAAAAAATAATACATGTTTAACACAGACTAATCCCGAAATTTTCACCAGCCGTTGGATTAATCAGATTGATAATCACCAATGGTGATTCAATTGAGTTAACTGACGGTTAGTTAAAAAAAATACGCCTTGCACGTGATTCATGGCCAAAGAGAGATATCGGGCGTGGCGATAAAGCTCATTAGTGCATGGCCGTAGTACTGTTTTCCCAAAATTGAACCATGTTGCTTTAACTTGTAGCGGTTATTAACTGGAGTGTTAATACACTCCCAAAAGTTGATTATACACTGCTAAGCCTCAGGTAAATAACCTGCATTTAACTCTCGAAAAATATGTACTTTTGTTTACTCTTAAACAGTCGTCTTCGGCGCCATGCACTAAATTTCGTTTTATGCACTCGTGGCATTAAAGATTCAGTTTATGAACTCGCCTTCGGCTCGTTCATAAACTGAATCATTAATGCCACTCATGCATAAAACTATAATAATAGGCATGAAGGAAATATTTGTTACGATGGAGGGAAGATGTGTTACGATGAAGGGCTTTTGAACTTTTACGAAGGGAATTTAAGCTCCAACTATTGATGAAGTTTTTTTTTCCAACCGAGGTTTTTTGGTATCGGATTGTCTACATTGTTTTAAGGTACAGTGTTGTTTACAAATACGGAAATGTCTGAACTGCGCTGAATTTGGTTCTCAATCGCTGCCATATTATCTAGTGGTGTGTAGAAATCGCAAACCGCTTGTATATTATTATGACAAATGAAATGAAATGATCTTGATAAAACATGAGGGGGGGGGGGTGTTCAAACAACCCCCCCCCAGTGGGGCGCAGGATATAGTATGTAGCAAAATTGCGGTTTGGTGGTAACTAGCAAGATAATTATGTATAGGTTAGCTGTGAATCTTCACCTACTGACACTTTACAGAACATCTTGAAACATATCGGTCTTGGGCACGCTATTGGTCTCTCAACAAAGTGAACTCTCCTTGACTCATAACGGACTCGCCTCCAGCGAATCGTTTCTAGCGCATTATTGCGCCATGCGAAGGCAGACCTGTGATCCATGACGCTGCCAGATTGAATAACTAGTGTGGCGATATGCTTAACTGAACGAACGGACTCTAGACGCATATGATCTTTAGAGACGAACAATTTTATATCATAATCTTGTAAAGTGCTCATTTCATGTTTCCATAACTCTTGAATAATGATAATATATCGCCTAAATCAGTAATGTATTTTTCTTGGAATATATCGTATACTAAAACTTTCATACTAAAACATTGCAGAACATCTTAAGATGTTTTAAAACATTTCGCGCAAAATAATCCATCGTGAAAACAGCTTTTTGCTATGATGGGGTGGCTTTCCTCTCTTTTCTTAGCTTTTGGGTGAAATTATAAAAAAAATGGAAAGGAATTAAAGACGGCTAGCACTATCAGAAAGAGTTTGAATTGCTTGAAAATCTATTGATTTTTACCATATGCCAAAACGTCCCTTTAACGTTAGCACGTGAGGGTGGTATAACATAACATTACCTAATGTTATAACATTACTCAATGTTTTTTGCTCTGGGAAAACATTTTTGCCCCGGGCCTAAATGTTTTTCAAATCTCGTGGAAATAGTATAAAGAGCGAAAAATCCTGCTCAGCGGCATATTGTAAATGTCATACCACACTTTGACCCGAATAATTATTGGGGGCCTCGGTACGAGCGTTAAATTTTCCGCCCTCGACCTTCGGTCTCGTGCGGAATATTCAGCTCGGAGCTCGGTCCACAAAAACATATTTTCCCGCCCCGTGTGGAATTATAAATTACCATTGACACAGAAAATTGTATGCTGATGCATACCTACACTTGTGAGAGTTTTGAAGTTGGGGTGTTTTGGAGATAATGAAGTTTCCATGGCGTCATATCATGCCATTTTTGGTAGGAAAACTATAAATGTTTGAAAATATTAGAAAATGGAATTCAGAAGCAAATAGCAAACAAATACATCAAAAGAAAGAAAATAGCGTTCGCTAAAACATGTCTCTCTCGTTTTGGACCCCTACAAATTCCCCCACAAACAAATAAGAAAATGTCTCACAAAACCGAAATTGTTGACAATATTCCAATAACGGGAAAATATGAAAGAGAACTTAGTGTGAAAGATATCCAAACTTTATTTCAAAGCAATATTTTATATTTGATTGACTTATGGCTCCCCAAGTATAAATAACTTATGACGATTTTGTTAAAATTACCTTTTTGGCTTGTATTGTCGAGATATAGACAAATACAGGGTGTCCAAAGAACATACTCTGGGTTTTAGCTCGTGCTTCAATATGCACTTGCTTATTTTTTTAAACTTGTTATGTTGATAGTTTGGAATGTGGCAAAACCGATGAACACATCAATCAGTCCTTTAAGATGTTTTTTATATTGCAAAGGCGTTTTTTAGGCTTTAACCCGCGCGGCGTACGGGGGGGGTAAATATTACCCCCCCCCCCCCTCCCGTACTTCCGCAATAACTTGAAAACCATAATAGATAACGACGTAAAAGTTCCAGTACCTTATCCAGCATCAATTTGACGTCTTCCTAAAAAAATTATCGAAAAAAATTAAGAACTTTGGGAGATAATGACGTTTTGATGACGTCATGTCATGCCTTTTTTGGTTGAATAACGATAAATGTTTGATGCATCGTAGAAAACATAACTGTAAAGCAAATCGCAAAAGCAAAACTGTACTAGAAAGGAAATTTAATTCTCTACAAGATGGCAATTTCGGATTTTGAATTTTTTGGGTTTTTGACCCCCCAAAATAAAAAACTGATTTTTTTTAGAAATTTCCCCCCAAAAATGAAAATTTCCAAGGTATCTATAAACCGGAAAATGTATGTGAGAACTAAGTGTAATGAATACCCAGACCAAATTTCAAAGTAATAGCTTCATTTTTCAGTGACTGATTGCTCTC
>VOPJ01012765.1:0-57424 GCA_014673585.1 Semibalanus balanoides
GTTTCACAGAAATTCTGTCAGAGGTTTATAGCTACAAGCATGCTTGTAGCATGAGAAATAGCATGTTGCATGATAAAAATAACGTCTAAGTCAACACCATGAACAGGTGGGATCTTTATGAATCGAAACTGGAAAGGTGAAGCTCATCTGCTACTGCGTCCGCATTCTCACAGTTATAATGACATATTTTACATTAGAAAAGACTGGCCACAGCTCCCCATCTACACAGCTACAGTGGTTATGTTCATTATCGCGGATTATGTTTTTAACTTTCGAAGACATGCCATTAACACCAAACAGATTTGGTTGCAGTGCCATTTTTCCTCATAGCATAGATCTATTACAAATTAAACACAATCATAAGCCCGCTTATGATGCATAGCTCACCAGACTTTTCATCAAATGTGTTATTGCGAATTTGAAATGAATGCGGCGAATGGGTGTGCAATTTCTATTTACATTGGATTATTCCCTTGCAGAAAATATGCACTAAACATGCATGCTATACACTGCCCTGCAATGCATTTTCATTACATGCATTAACATTGCCTTGATATACCTATCAAGATTCAAAAGGGCTACCACGTGCTGGTGTCGAAGAAGAAGAAAAAAACATTATATTTTCTGTTCGGTCAATTACACGTGCAATGAGTAAATCTTCTGAATCTTCCTGATCCGCTCTTCGATCGAATAGTTTCGTGCCGCTCCAGCATAACGGGCCGACCGCTCACGATTTCCTCTCCGATACGCGGGCCTCGCGCTGCAGCAACCCGGCCGGTTTGTCGTGCAATAAACGGACAGACGAGTCACTAGTGTCCGTAATATTGTCACCAGCACACGCTCGTCCGACATTGCCTTCCTTATCACGAGAAAACCTTCTCAGTGTGTTAACGAGTGTCTGTAACACTGTCGCCTGAGTTGAAATAGACTGTTCTGAGCTGTCAGAGTCAGAAACATGTTGGCCCGCATCAAACGTGTGTCTCGCTGGGAATAAACACCACAAACGGGCTCAGCGTGAATCAATCTCAGCCCCAGTCACCGTCGGGCCGGGTGTTTGCCAGCCTGACAGCCGATTTGTCTCCACTCAGCTGGATCGCGCCCGAGGCAGGGAGCTGGATGACGTGTGCTCTTTCTCCATCCGTCTGTCCCTGAATCACTGAATGACTGCATCCCGTCGGATCCGGCCACTTAACACGCCGGCCTATGATTGGATGCTGCGGCCGGCAGCCGCCCACGCGTCCTCCGTCAGACTCGGCGCCCTGCGCAACACTGCTCCGTTGCAACACTGCCTCATTGGTCAGTGTTGACCGTATATTGCGCATTGCATGCTGCATAGCAAAAATAGCATAGTGTTTACCTTACAGTGCGCATCGCAGTGCACACTTGGTGCAGTACGGGAAACGTTCTCTTTAAATAGGTAGGTAGGTAGTATAAGGTACTAGTCACCAGACGTGCGTTTCCTTCAACTAACTTCGGCCATCAACTTCTGACTTCGTCCATCAATGGGTTATCCCGTCGGCGATATTGATAAATAAATAAAATAATTAAACTAACCTGTGGTTACAATAGCGCATGATGGCAATAGATAACTTACTGCCTCTGGTCATCAGCTGCTGTCTAATGTGTCTATTGACTCAGCTATATGTCAGCGATGAACACAGTGGGCCAATCAATCGATAACACACACAGACTGTCTCTCACTGCACCACTCGCGCCGCAGTGCCGACATCTAGACATGTCCGTCCTATGTCCGTGTCCGTCCGAGGTCCGTGTCCGTCCGATGTCCGTGTCCGTCCGATGTCCGTGTCCGTCCGATGTCCGTGTCTCTCCGATGTCCGTGTCCGTCCGACGTCCGTGTGTGTACTGTAGTGTGTAACCAAGGTAGTCTGTTAGCGTAAAACGCGTATCGACGCGTGCAAATCGAACGGACGCATGTCTGAACAGTTCACCGTAAAGCGATGGGAGTCTACCGTGACATCGCAGCTGCATAAGGTTGTAGTGCGCCAGTCGTCAGTTACGATAGCTGCTTTGACAAGTCAGGGCTCAGGTGACTCGTCACCTGTCGGCTGTCACATTGTGCTTCTTGTTACCTGGTAGCTTTTGATCTATGAACGGATGTCTCATTTGCATTTCGCTCCCCCTTTTTTGTCTTATCTCAATAAATCGACTCAACTACACATCACAGAAGCGGAAACGCCCACGTGATTTCCACCCATATTTAGCAGCCTTAATGACCGGCTCTTAAGCAGTTATTTGCATTGGTAAATAAGAAGTCATCGATAACACCGCCATGGCTACCGGCCGGCGGCGGTGAGGGCCTGACAACAAAGGCGGCACGAGATTGGGTGCTCCATTTCTCTGCCGTACTCCGGCCACCGCCCATCGTCAACCCCGCCTATCCCTGGCGCGAGGCCAGCCGGGTAGCGCGCTGCACCATCAGACCTCGCGCAGTGCCCGTCCGCCTCGACTCGACTCCTCGAACCTCGACTCCTCGAACCTCGACTCCTCGAACCTCGACTCCTCGAACCTCGCACTATCCAGTGTCCGCTGTCCGCTGTCCAGTGTCCATGCGCGTTCGGACAGTATTTCGCCGACTGTCCAGTGGTGTTTACTGGAGCCGAGCACTGTTTACCATAATGAATGGTGCCGAGATAGCGCCGGGTCTCACGCGCCATGTCGCCCCGCCCGGAACCGACACAGGCGTGCGCCTGAGCTCAGCCGCGGCGATAGCGCGTGCGGCCGCGGCGCCGCCTTGATCCCGCGCAGGCGCCTGTGTCTGCGGTGTGTTTGATTAGGGAGTCTGTCCTCGGGGCGGCTATCATCTGGCACACGCATGTCGCCGATATGCGTGCAGACCACGACTGGTGTGCGTTGCAGGCGGCCAGGCCCCGGACGTCATTCGGGTCGGGTGTCTGCCGTCTGGTGCAGTCTGCGTTTGTTTAGTCTCCATGCGCTGGTGGAGTTCCCTATTCAGTTGTTGGGGTCGTTGCCCTACCAACTCCCCCACCAACTTATGTCACATCAGTTGAAATATTGTGACATAATGAGGACGTTTTTTGCTGGGAGCCTTGCAAAGTCACATTTTGTCCTATCGAACGCTTTGGTAATGAGGACGTTTTTTGCTGGGAACCTTGCAAAGTCACATTTTTTTCCTATCGAGCGCCTCGGAAAAAGTTGCATACCTACCTGCATGCATGTATCTGCAACCATGACAGTGGAAGGATAAATGTATGTAGGGAGGTATCTGGTCTAATGTTTTAATGACTGGATCTGATCGGTTCTCGCATGAGAATCTCGCATCGCAGCGTCTGTTAGGCATGATTTACTGGACAGATATGTTCAAATATGGTCCGCCTGTTTGACCATGTTTGGTATTCTCGATAAGGCGGTGGTGTTGTTGGTCTCGCAGGGCCAGCGACTCTCTCCCGCCCTCGCCTCCGCCCCCGCCCACGCAGTCTAGGTGTTCTGCTTTATGTCCAGTAACTCAGAGCATTCTGCGGCTAGGGTCCGATACCCAATTTGCGCCAATTTTGGGTGGTTTGGGGGGGGCATGGCCCCTTTGGCCCCCCCTGGATCCGCCCTTGTGCCGCGGCTATAGGGTCCGATACCCAGAGACGAAAAAGGAAACGGAAATCGTTCTACACGAGTACGCGAAACTTGTCAACTAATGTTATACAAAACATAAAAATGCAAAGCAATATCTTGTCGAGACTGAGAGCTCCGAGATGACCATATCCTGATGAGTTTTGATACACAACTATTTTTAATATGCCTTTTTTGTTAGTAGAAACGAGAACCGAATAAGACGTAACCGAATACGTGTACCACAATATCATCGATTTCTCATCTCGGAATGCAGTGCAACGCACCACGGCGGCAGAGCTACAGTACTACAGTAGGTAGACCGTACCACGGCGGCAGCACTGCAGTAGATAGACCATACCACGGCGGCAGCACTGCCACGGCGGCAGAGCTACAGTAGATAGACTGTACCACGGCGGCAGAGCTACAGTAGATAGACCAGTAGATAGACCATACCACGGCGGCAGAGCCACAGTAGATAGACCATACCACGGCGGCAGAGCACAGTAGATAGACCATAACCACGGCGACAGAGCCACAGTAGATAGGCCATACAAAACGGCGGCAGAGCCACAGTAGAATAGACCATACCACGGCGGCAGAGCCACAGTAGATAGGCCATACCCACGGGTGGCAGAGCTACATAGATAGGCCATACGACGTAAAGCGGCAGAGCCACAGTTAGATAGAACCATACCACGTGCGACAAGAGCACAGTAGAATAGGCCATACCACGGTGGCAGAGCCTACCAGTAGAATAGGCCATACCACGGCGGCAGAGCCACAGTAGATAGACCATACCAACGGCGGCAGAGCTTACAGATAAGGACAGACCATATCACGCCCGGCGGCAAAAGCGCCACAGTAGATAGCCATCCCGACCGGGCGGCAGCAACTTGCGGTAGAAATAGAACTGTACCCCAGCGGCGGCTAGAGCCAAGCAGTAGATAGAACAATACCGACGGCGGCAAGAGCACACAGTAGATAAAACCGTCCACGGCGGGCATGCACTGCAGTTATGAAATAGACCATAACCCACGGCGGCAGCACTGCAGTAGATTAGACTGTACCACGGCGGGCAGAGACAACAGTAGATGACCATTACCACGGCGGCAAGAGCCAAACAGTAGAATAGAAACCAATACCCAAACGGCGGCTAAGCACTAGGCCAGTAGATAGCCTACACGGCGGCAGCACTTGCCAGTAAAGATAGACTGTACACAGCGGCAGAGCCAAAGTGATAGATCCATACCACGTACGGGGCGCGGCAAGAGCGCACAGTAAGATAGACCATACCACGGCGGCAGAGACAGTAGAAGTAGACCAAACCACATGCGACAGAACTACAGATAGATAGACCATAACCACGGCGGCAGAGCCACAATAGATAGAGCATACCAACGGCGGCAGAGCCACAGTAGATAGAGACTAAACAAACCACAGGACGGACAGAGCCACAAGTAGATAACCATATACCACGGCGGCAGAGCCACAATAGGATAGAGCATAGCCACGGTCGGCGGCAGAGCCACAGTAGATAGATCCATACCACCAGCGGCAGAGCTAACAGTAGATAGGCATACCCACGGCGGGCAGCACTGCATAGACAGAAGACCCATACCCACGGCGGAAGAGGCTAACCAGTAGCTGAACCATACCACGGCGGCAGAGTAAACAGTAGATAATGACCATACTCGGCGGCAGAGCTTAACAGTAGATAGACCATAACGCGGGGGCACGAGCTACAGTGGATAGTGAACGTACCACGGCGGCAGCGGCCACAGTAGATAAGACCGAAAGAAACGGAGAGCAGACAGTAGATAGCCATACCACGGAGCGGCAGAGCCACAGTAGAAGACCAATACCACAGGCGGCAGAGCCACAGTCAAGATAGACGCTCACAACGGCGGCAGAGCCACAGTAGAATAGAACATTACCACGGTGGCACGAGCTAAACAGTAGATAGACCCAATAACCACGGCGGCAGAAGCTACAGTAGATAAGACCCATAAGCCACCGGAGCGGCAGCAACTGCACGTAGATAGAACCGTGCACGGCGGCGAGCCAAGTAGAATTAGAGCCAACCAGTGGCGGCAGAGCCACCAGTAATAGGAGCCATAAACCCCACGGTAGCTAACCGGGCGGCCGAGCCACAGTAGGATAAGAACCAATACCAGGCGGCAGAGCCACAAGTAGATAGATCCGTCACCAACGGCGGGCAGAGCCAGCAGTAGATTAGACTACCACGGCGGCGAGCCACAGTAAGATAGACCATACCACGGCGGCAGAGCCACAGTAAGATAGACCATACCACGGTGGCAGAGGCTACAGTAGATAGGCCCATACCACGTGCGGCAGAGCTACAGTAGAGTAGACCATAAAACCACGGCGGCAGCACTGCAGTAAGATAGAAGACCATAACCACGGCGGCAGCACTGCAGTAGATACGACCGTACACGGCGGCGAGCCACAGTAGATAGACCATACCACGGCGGCAGAAAAAGCCACAGTAGAGTAGACCAATACCACGGTGGCAGAGGCTACAGTAAGCGATTAGAGGCCCATACCACGAGCGGCAGAGCTACAGTAAGATAGACGACCATGCCACGGCGGCAGAAGCCACAGTGATAGACCATGACCACGGGCGACAGAGGCCCAGTAGAGAAGATAGACCATACCGACGGGGCGGCCAGAGCTAACACTAAGATAGACCATACACGACGGCGGCCACGAAGCCAGCAATAGTAGATAGACATACCCACGAAGGCGGCAGAGCCACAGTAGATAGACCATACCACGGCGTGGCAGAGCCACAGTAATAGATAAGCGTACCACGCGCGGCAGAGCTAACGTAGATAGAACGGAGAACCAATACCACGGGGGCAGCACTGCAATGTAGACAGACCGTATCCCACGGGGTTCGGCAGAGCTAACAGTAGTAGGAACCGTACCCACGGCGGCAGAGCTACAGTAGATAGAACCATACCGACGGCGGCAGAGCTGCAGTAGAAGACCATACCAGCGTGCGGCAGAGTCACAGTAGAGCAAACCATAGCCGATCAGCGGCCAGCGGCTACAGTAGATACGACCATACCACGGCGGCAAGAGGGCGCACAGAAGAATTAAGACGCATACCCACGGCGGCAGAGCCACAGTAGAATTGAACCGTACCACGGCGGCAGAGCCACAGTAGATTAGTCCGTACCGAGCGGCAGAGCCACAGTAAGACTAGACCATACCACGGCGGCAGAGCCACAGTAGATAGACCATACCACGGTGGCAGAGCTACAATAGATAGGCCATACCACGGCGGCAGAGCTACAGTAGATAGACCATACCACGGCGGCAGCACTGCAGTAGATAGACCGTCATCACGACGCGGGCAGAAGGCTACGTAGATAGACGTACCACGGCGGCAGAAGCCTACAGTCAGGGCCTCGGATAACATGTTAACTGGGGGGGCAATTGCCCCCCCCCCCCAGTGGAGTGAAATGCCCCCCAGTGGGACTGATTTGCCCCCGCAGTGAAACTGAATTAATTCGACACGAGCGAGCATAATAATACGATACATGATACATCAATAGCATAAACAAAATTAATTCAGTAACTCGACGCATTTTGTACTGTACTGCATAGCCGCGGATAGCATGATAATGGGGGGAAGCGAATTCCCCCAAAAGTGACGGCTGGCTCCCTCCCTATTGAACAAATTTTGCCCCGGTAGTGGGATACAAATTCGTATGTAACATACGATCGTACGGTCTGTATAAAGTATATAAAGCGTCACGGATGGAGTTTCCTATTCAGATGGTGGGGCAACTGCCCCACCAACTTTGACTTTGATCCCACCAACGTTTGTCAGATTTGAAGGTTTCCATTGACAGAAATAGTCATTTTCCCCTTGACCATGCACAAATGTCAGGGTTCAAGTGTAAGGGGTTTCTGACGTTAAAAGGGTAGTTTTTCACTTTCACCATACAAAACATTCAGACAATATGACATTTTGCCCCACCAACTTTTTTCTGAAAAGTTCCACCCATGAAGAACGTCACTGAAGCATGCTTTGAACTTAAAACCAATAATACGCCGTTTTCAGCTATCTACTATATAGCGTAGCTTTAAGATCTTGAGCGCAAGGCTACTCGCCCATTCCGTCGCGTCTAATTCACATTAGCATGATCACAGGTGTCGTTTATATAGCATTTGCGGTGGCCATGTGGGCGGCTTCCATATGCGAGTTTGGCTCTCAGAGCGAAGCTTCGGCTCCCTTTAATGGTTTTCTAGCCAATGGCTGATCCAAGGGGGCAAAAAGGCCAAAGCCTCAAAACCACCTGAAATCAACAAAAAATGGCGTAAGTTCTTGAAAAGTTACTAAAAGGCAAGAATCCTTTATCGAAAGGAAGTTAATTATTTCAACCATTTATAAGGCAAAACCCGACGAGTTCGTAATTTTACCGTTAAATAGCTTTTGGGGATTTCGCAGCCAGAATAGTTTTTCAGTTATGTCTCCCTTGCTTCTTGCCGTAAATCAGGCTTCTGCCAAATATACCATGGTTTCAACCACGGTGATCCGCGGAAAAAATCGTCCTGGAAATTGCGTGGGTTCTAGGAACATACACTACCCAAAAACCATTTTAACACATAACACGACAACGGACGAAAACAAGGGGGAATATCGGCGATGGATGGAATGTTGATCTCCTTCGTAAAGTTTTAGCTATTTGTCTCTTCTGTGGTGGCCCTTAGCCTCCCCCCCCCGGTTTCCTCCGCCCCTACAGCCATATTTTGATCGAATAACTAATTTCACCGCATATCCGATGAATAAGTTTGGGCTGTGTGCCAGGATCTGAACGACACGATCGATAATAATTGGAGGCTGGGTTGTGACGTCCCATTTTTGTTTTCTCAAGAATTGGCGGCATGCAGCACCACCGTTTCCGGAACAGCTGTTTCGGCATATGATGCCGCACGCTTATTTTATAGTCCATTTTTTGTACTAGGTCATCTCAGTTTGAATTCACCAGGTCACACGTCAATATGCCCACCTCCAAATACAGCTTTTGGTCAAACCACAGCACGAGTGGTTTTGACTGACGCAACGTGACAATTTGTGGAACATGAATTAAGACGAGGGTATCTAACATATTTGGTGGATTCTGGCGGCTTCCTAATGATGCCGGATATTTTGGTTGTGTGGGGGTGGGGGTCCAGATGCCTCCTCTGCGAACGGCGACAAAGCCTGGCGCCGTGCCGGAGCACAGTCAGGACTCGGGGTTAAAACTGCTTTAAAAAATTATCCCCTGTATAATCTTCCTAGGAAATGTGTTAATGTTGGACGATTTAGTTGTATTGGTAAAGCTATGGCGCCGGTGGATCCCTTCGCTCAGTTATTGTTCCGTTCCCAATTCGTAAAAAAATCGAAAGCAGAGGTGTCACCATGACACCTTCGATGATGGGCGTGCTTATATTTAGCATTCGTATTCAGCTTCACTATTGTATTACTCTATTTTGTATGTTTTGCGCTTAGGTATGTTTGCCATTACCACACTTAAAATGTATCCGTGCCTCAGTATGCATTGGGGTATACCAGAAAGGGACGTAGCTAAGGGGGTCACGGGGGCCAAGCCCCACCCCCACTTCCCCGATAAAACCAATTTACACTAGATAAATTATGTAAGTCCTGGCTTGACGACCGACCTTACCCCCCTCTCGGTCAACAAACATTTAGCTGAGGAAGAGAAAATATGATTTCCACCACTGACATGCGCTTCCCCTGATAAAAATCCTGGATCGTGCCTCGCGCTTAACCAAATGCATTACCTTTTTTCGAATTGCCGCCCAGTGAAATATCCCCTTAGCCGAGGGTCCTGGCTACAGTAGTATAGAGCCGGTACCACGGCGGCAGCACTGCAGTAGATAGACCGTACCACGGCGGCAGCACTGCAGTAGACAGACCGTACCACGGCGGCAGCACTGCAGTAGATAGACCGTACCACGGCGGCAGCACTGCAGTAGATAGACAATGGCCTGCATATATGCAGCGGCGCCAACAGTGCTGATTGCGACCATGCACTGCAGTGCCGCGCTGCAGGACGGACGGTCTGGCTGGACTGCCGCGCTGACTGGCTGGGTGCCACTCCCCGCCCGCTGCCCGGTACCTGAGCCCGAGCCGACTCCCCCTCCCCGGCCTTCATTGATACGGTGCAGTAACCGGCGGTAACCTGCCTGGCTGGAGGATCGGGCGCCTGTTGTCGGATAACGTAGGCGTGGCGAGACTGCTGCCAGACAAACTTCACTGAACTGAAACCGCATCAGGGTTATGTAATAGGCTCGGCGCAACAGCTCTACGCAAGGGCTTCAAAGTGGTGTGGATGTTCGGTTAAAAGGTCACTATGCGCACAGTTCGTTTTGATGTTTGCTTGGTCATGATGGTTTAGCTGAGTCGGTGAACATCAGAAGCAGTCAAGATTTTAAGAGAAAACAGAGCGATTGGATGACTTTATATGAATGCATGAAATGAATCGATATATTAAGAGAAGAGAAACCGTTTTATGTGCCGCCCTTCGCACCGCCCTAGCGTTTGGATTTCGCCGCGTTGCTTATTTACGAGTAAAATGAAATCCACCGGGGAGTGGCCTCTCTCTGATAGTGACGCAAAAGGAGAGACAGTTAGGTCGTAAGTTCATTCTCTATGTGAATCAACCAAGTCGCAAGGTTATTGTAAGATTGAGCGTGAGTGATGCACTGGTGGCGGTGCATATTAAGATGTGTATCGACCAGACTAATCCGATGGGAAACATACGATTTCGCTGGGATTTGTATTAATCAAAACGGTACAGTGGACCTAATGCTCACTAACAGGTGCAGCCTGTTATAAAACGTGTCTCAAATGGTCGGTTGTAAATCAATTGTCAGAGACTGGCGATAAACAGATCGATCTGTCTAGCGTTGCACGAACCCCACGGTGCCTGCACCAACAGCACGCCACTGCTCCCCCCACGTCTCCGGGTGCGCGTCTTACGACTTGTTATGGTGCTTATGACCATGCACAGGTCTGCTCATTCCAGAACGTGCGTCATTCCGGATTGCATCATTCTCTATCAGAACATGGCAAGTTGCTTGTCCTGTTTCTCTGAGGAGAGCGATTCCCATATAACCAGGCATGCTGAGAAGGCGTGTTCGTGCTACCTCCGTGTTCGATCTGAGGTCAGTTCCGAGCACAGTGGCTGACGCGAAGCCGGCTCGTGACGGATCGGTGGCGCCGTTCCACGTACCACCACCGGACGGCGCCCCTGATCGCCCCAGAGCGCGTTCGCAGAGCCGACTTGGCAGGCGCGGCGCGCGTCGGCGGCGGCGGCGCCGCAAGGGCATCCTGCCGCTAGCAAGTCCGGCTCGGCGCGAGCGGACGCCAACCGGCGGCATCGGCGTGGCGCCGCCTCGTCATCGGGTCGGCGTCGTCGTCAGCGGCGTCAGCCCGCCGCGGCCCGTGATTCACGCGTCCCCAGCCGGCCGCCGAGGCCGTCGCTCATGTACTCCACCCAAAAACAGCCGGCGGCGGCCGGCGCGGCGCGGCCCGGCCGGTGCTCGGCACGCCTCGCGCGCCGCCGGACAGACACGAGCGGACGCGCGCCGGCCGCGGGTGTGCGCGTGCGAGCGGTGCGCCAGCTGCGTGTCTTCGCCGTCAGCGCGGCTCGCCGTCGACGCCACCAAGCTTAGACGCCGCCAACTGCGTCGACTCGTCGTCGGACTCGCGAGTCGCCACTCGCGGTATCCCCCGAGGGGGCGCCGTGCCAGCGCCAACACCGTGGCTAGCGCGGACCGCTGAGGTGCGCCGAGCCAGCCGCCGCCGCGCCGCTGCCCGGCTTCAGTCAGTCGCCGGTCCGCCGCGCCGCCAGGTGTGAAGACGCACGCTGCGTGCGTGCCGAGCGAGCCCAGAGCGCGTGGTCGGCAGTGGGTCAGGAGCAGCAGGAGGGCGCTCTTGGTCCGCCTGAGGTAGCGGTACAGTGAGGACACGCCCAGTGGTGTCAGTCGGTGGCGGGGCGCTGAGGAGTGCGGACACGGTGGTTAGGAGAGCGGACACGGTGGTTAGGAGAGCGGACACGGTGGTTAGGAGTGCGGACACGGTGGTTAGGAGAGCGGACACGGTGGTTAGGAGTGCGGACACGGTGGTTAGGAGAGCGGACGCAGGGTGGCGAAGTGATACGGTGGTCAGTGCGAGGAGGCGACTGAGGTTCGGTTGGTGAGATGCCGGAGATTGTCGAGATGTTGGAACCCCGCAGCAGAGCGCTCCAGCTTCGGCTCAAGGTAAGGGTCGCGTGAGGGATAGCCGTGAGGCGGCCCGTCTCAAAGGCACCGGTTAACTGGCTAATCCTAATGATGGCTGATCCAAATGAATGACCGGTTGGCACGGAAGGGCCAGCCCGGTCAAAGCCCGTCTAAACAAGGAAGATCGATCCAAGTTTGTCAAACGGGTGCTGGTTTTTGTGATAAGCTAAGCACACACCTATATCTTCGTTAAGAATGTTTTGAATTATATTTTAATACGTGGGCCAGCAGATAATAATGGATTGGATTTTTGGTTAAGTTCTTTGACGTTTTTCTCCACCTGAACCTTGTTTAAGTTTTACGGTCTGAAACCGCCAGTACCGATGGGTGGCCACAAAGACGTGTTCCTATCCTGTTTGTCTGGCATTTCCGACATTTCAGACCTTTCTCTTAGTCGCCATATCCATAACCAAATCGCTACCAGATCCATAACCACAAACATTGTGTGATTTGAGTCTTCACGTGTGAACCACCACTACGCCAGCTCGCTGTTCCGAGAGGCATACTGCCTCCACTGGCCAACAGCCCCATACTACCCTAACCGGCTCGGCCACCGATCCACCTGGGCCTGAAGTCTCACCTGACATCTCACTGCCGTCCGATCGGTCCTCCCATGACGGGCGTGTCCCGGACCCACCTAACGAGCAGGTCCGCCCAACCCTCCCGCCCCGCCCTGTCCTATCCTGTCCGGTCCTGTCCATACACGCACGACAGCTGATAACCGCCAGACAGGCCGACAGGTCGCTCGACAGGCTGCCCGACACGTCCTATGTCGACTGTGGTGCGCCAACACCGACCATCGCCGACCGATAGATAATGTCCGACACGCGAGACATCCGACACCTGATGTCTGAGGTGGCGTCTCAAGTGATGCCTGCATTAGTGCGCAGTGTTCGGGCGGAGCACCGCTCCAACCCTCTGATCAGCACTGCTCCAGCCCTGCAGCTCGTGTGCCGCCTCCGTCCTCTCTCCGATCCCCACTCCCCATGCAACGCCGTCTTCCCGCTGGGAACCTCGCTGACCGCTGGGGAACATCACTGACCACTGGGGAACATCACTGACCGCTGGGGAACATCACTGACCACTGGGGAACCTCACTGACCGCTGGGGAACATCACTGACCACTGGGGAACATCACTGATCATTGGGGAACATCACTGACCACTGGAGAACATCACTGACCGCTGGGGAGCATCACTGACCGCTGGGGAACATCACTGACCAGTGACCACTGGGAAAATCAGTGACCACTGGGGATCATCACTGACCACTGGGGAACATCACTGGCCCCAAGGGCGTCCACTTCAGCTCGGCACTGCAGTGATCGCGGATAATGTAACCGTGCATAGCAATACTTGGGTCGCACTGTCACATGGCTGGTCCAAAAGTGATTTGTAACCCGCGATAAACACCCATCACCATGTCGACATCGGTCAAGCCCCATCACCGGGCGATTAGTACCGGATCCACGTCTCTGACTGCAATATACGTCTCCTTCACTGTCACCTTGCCTCCCCTTGGTGACACCGGAGGTTCGTCGCTCGACGCCCACCTGCGTACTTTCCCGGGCGCCGCGCCGAGCGGCGTTTTTCTCTGCCGTCTGCCGGCCGCCCGGCCTTTGTTTGTACACCTGCACGCGGGGCAGGGGGCGGAGGAGACCTCGCTGCGGCCCTGCGGCGCACCGCCGCGTCCGGCCTTTGTGATGCGGTTTATCTGCGAGGTGCATCTGCGCCCTGCGGCGAATGTGGGGCAGTGCGGCAGGTGCATCGCGGTGGACAGATGGAGGCATGTAGACCTTGGGGAGCGATCTGGCGCAGGGGCAAGATGCCTGTCTTCTGTGTCGGTGACCCGACCCGGGATCAAATCCCTGGGCGGGCCGCTGAAACAGGCGACCGGCCCTCATGTAATAACGCTCGGAACAGGGTGAGAGTTCCAGCACCATGATCCCATGGAGGATACGGCGCTTGGTCCACAAGCCGAACCAAACCAGTAATGCAGACCGACGGTATTGCAGCGCAGTGTCGGTCTCTGGTGATTAGCCGCTGTGGATTAGCCGCTGATAGTGATTGGCCGCTGATAGCTGCACCGCAGTGTCGGTCTCTGGTGATTAGCCGCTGTGATTAGCCGCTGATAGTGATTGGCCGCTGATTAGCCGCACCGCAGTGTCGGTCTCTGGTGATTAGCCGCTGTGATTAGCCGCTGATAGTGATTGGCCGCTGTGCCGCTGTGATAGCCGCTGTGATTAGCCGCTGATAGTGACTTGGCCGCTGATAGCCGCACCGCAGTGTCGGTCTCTAGTGGTCTCTAGTGATCTCTAGGCAATGCACTTAAGTGCTGGCAAGCGGTGCCAAGACTTAAGTGCATTGCCACTATTTGCACCAATTGCTGGATTGTAATTTCTCCATGATTATGTGCAATATGGAATAAATCTTACAAACAAACAATCAGACCGCTGGACTGGTACGAAGCCGTCATACCGCCTGACCTGGAGGTCAACGCGTCCATCTCGCCGGTTCGGTGGAAGGTCATGGAGGATGACTATGTTTCACAGAATCTGGTACCAGTGACTTAACAGCCGAACAGTGAATATCTAAGTGGGGCTTCACCATTCTACCGCGTTACTGCTCGCTATAGGCAATGATTAGACTCACACCTATGGTCGCTTTCTAGTTTCGGTGACGTCCAAGTTGAGGTTCCTAGCTCGATTTATCCCACCGTGGCATGAGTTTTGCCACCTATCTAGTTCGGGTAGTACCTAAACATTTCACGGCATGCCCTTCCTGTGCGCTACTGGCGCTACTGGCGCGCTTTAGGCCCTTCTGGCGCGCTTTAGATGTCCGCTGAAGGTTGCATTTGCGGTTTGTAATGTCGGCTCCATTCTGCGGATTCTGTCATGAAGCAGTAGCAATGCAGACATTTGTAGGTGGTGTACAATCCTTAGGTACTGTCCTAAGCGATGTTACCACCCACAACGTGAATTTCTTTCGACGGAATTTTCAAGCTCAATGCGTGTTTGAAATGAAGATGGTTGGTTGCTGGACCACCATGCGGATTGTTTGTGTACGCTGGTCTGTACCTACCTGTTTTTTTACCATTGTTTGAGTTATGTAGCGTGTTCCTAGCACGTTTACACAGGCCATGGTTAATGACGTCAAGACATCTGCAGAAAGATGCTGTCTAGTAAAGTAAAATGCAGCAGTTGTTTTGTTTTACCTATACGGTACCTCATACCTTGCTATTTCCAATGATGGCACATTCCAGGCACATTCCATCGAATATTTTACAGAAGCAAGGTTAGCTGAGATTCCATTTAATATCCTTTCCTTTCATAGCCTTTTATTTCTCGGCTATGTGTATCATATTTGAATGGTATAGCGGATGGTATTCCGTCCATCAAAATTGGGACCGGCTGACCCTGCCGGAAAAAAGGAGCCTATTCAGTTGAACTTTTACTTATATTTTGTGTTGCATTTTTTGTTTGTTTCGGTATCGATAAACGATCGCCACTAAAACCAGATTTAAGAAGATGTTAGGTAAAACTTTGCTAAGACAAAAAACAGCTCATACGAACAATGTTGACAAACTGGAGAATGAAGTCGTGAATCTGGAGAAATGAATTCGTGGTTAAATCCATAAAATTATGTTTTATAAACCAGTGTCAATAACCACACACGAGCGAAAAGGGATATGAGTAGGCACACTCCCTTTAAGCATTCTGGAAACAAAGCAGCTGATTCAATCGGTCAAGAGGCCGGTGACCGGTGGCATGTTGTTTGGAGAACGGAGAAACTCGTCGCAATGTCTCTTCCTGGTGCTGTTCACCTTGCCTGAGTACGTGTGATAATTTCCTTTCCCAGGTAGTAAAGCGCCAGTTTTATAAGGTACGGGAAGTGGGCAGGCCGAATGTTGCCTGCAAGTAATAGAACGATGTCAAGTCGGCAGATAATAAACATATGTTAACGGCTGATGGTTCGGCCCTTTGTGCAGTGTTATCCGCCCCACCGGGATCGTGATTCGTGAGTGCTAACCTTCCCACTGGGGAACATCACTGACACGCTTAAGGGTTATCCGTTTCATTTTACTATGGTGATGTCTTCGCTTAGACGTGCCTCCTATTCATTCATTCACCAAGGTTAGTACAAGGGCTCGCCTATTTATAAGCCTGTATTTCTTCAGACTCATGTTATGATGGAAGAATACGCATGACAACGATGCATGCATTTCGGTTTGGCTGCTGATGAAATCATAAGCGTACTTTCCACAGGTGTGCAAACCCGAATGCAGGCCACATCAAACGTCAGACATAAATCAGAGCTCGCTGTGCAAACACCTGGCCTCGGTCTCTTCATTCATCTACTATCAGCAGACGAAACATGCTTTATCCTGTCTCCCCTTTCCCGCATCCGCCGCAGCGGGGCCTTTTTCGTATTCCCCTCTTATCGCGTCCTCACAAATCTGTAACTTTCGTCTATCTCGCTCTATCGCCCGAGTTTTGCCGCAACACCTGGATGCGTGTTCCGACCCGTAAGCTGACCGCTATTTTGTTTTTATGTTTGTTTTGTTTTTTTCCTCCCGGCTAGCCGATCGGCTATGACCGGGGAAAAGAGCAAAGTTAACTCCATCAGTCGCCCATCCCTCCCCCGCTCTGAACCATCGCCTCCCCCTCTCTGAACCATCGCCTGGCGGAGGCGGCGGTCGGGCGGAGGTGGAGGTCGGGCGGCTCTGGCCGGCCGCCCGGGCCCGCCGCCAGCCGCCCGGGAAAGGCCTCGGGGCCTGTCCGGTCGGGCCGGGCCGGGACGCGACGGTCGGCGGCGGCCAAGGGCATGCAGCGACTGCGAATATCTCTGTCAAACCAGATATGGATAGTAATCGGCGTCGTCCGCGTTGGGCTGGTGCCTGCGTCGGCTGCCGGTCTCGGTGAGATCGCTGCGTCGAAATTCACCGCCACTGACGGCGAGCAGGGCGCAGCTGAACGACCATCCGGCCTGTTTGCTTTGGACCCGGGGCGGTGTATCCGTTTCACGACCTCATTTTGCTTTCATGCAGATATATCGGTCTTCGCAGTGTTTGCAGAGGGTATTTTAGTATCGTTATCACCGTTTGTTGAGGCACCGGCCCGCTGCCTGACCTGCTGCTATGGGTCTGTCTCACTGTGTCGCTGAGGTCGCGGTCGGCTGTCGACGCCGTTCGTCTGCCTTTGTTGGGTGCTGCAGACGTCAGGACGTTGAGCCGGTGCAGCTTCTCCTCCCATCTCTCCCTCTCTCTCTCTCGCCTTCTATCTCCCTCTCTCTCTACTCTCTCTGATTGTCTCTACTCGGCTTCAGGGTACCGCGTGGGCGGGGTGGACGGCTGTGAGAAGCGGGACGCCCAAGGACGGGTTTTGTGCCGGGCGGCAGCGGCGCCGCGCCGGCGCCAGGTCGTGAAGCCGCGCACCCTGTGACCCTACAATAATGTTCAGATGATTTCGGTGGTGTCTGAGGTATGCCGCGATGGTGCACGCAGTCTTAGCGTGAGAAAGCCATGAGAAAATGAGAAAAATGCAGCGGTAATTGTTCGGTAGATTTCTGCAAAGCGATGACAAAAAATTACCGCAAGTGGACAAGGAATGCATTCGTGCGTTCTCCGACTGAAATTCCGCGTCGCCACCGCGGAACGAACTGTCATGGTTTGTGGACGTTATCTCGGGCCCACATCGCTGAGAAAACAAACGCTCCGACTCCGCGACATCCGCGACAAAAGCCATAAGTCCGTCCCGAATTCCTGTCCCATTCCGCGGTGGCTGCTTCTGAACACATCTGACGCAGGGCAAACAGAGGTGGAAGATGTGCACCCCACGGCTCGCCACTCCGTTCTCAGCGTTTCCGGAGCATTTCCGGAGCATTTCCGGAGCATTTCCGGGGCATTTCCGGAGCGATTCCGGTGTGTTTCCGGTCCTGAAATACCCACTGAACGTGTCGCAATGTATGGTGCTCTCTGATCCACTTGTCATGCAGGACGAGCAGTCATGTCTGCTAGTCGAGCTGGGGAATTCCTGATTTGATTGGTCTGAGAGCCTGGAGCCGCCTCTCTCAGGCGATGGTGAGGCCAATTTCTCATTTTAGCCACCAATTAGCACCTTCCCGGATCGGTTATCAGTGCTTCGCGTGTGGCTCGCCACACAGTCGGTTTTTGTTCGACCCAGCTCGTCCCTCATACCGCCAACTCAAACCCGATCCGATCAGTTATCTCTCGGACGAAAAAGGACTGACGTTCGGAGCACTGACCCGTCTCGTTGCTCCACAGCCCTCCCCTTCCCCTGCAGCCGTTCAGTTCCTGTCCGGAAGTCGGAACTAAACCGGAACCGTCCGGATCTTTCCCGGAAGCCGCCTGTTGCACAGGTCTGAAGTCGGGACCGGAACAGACCGTCGCCGGATGGTGTGTGGACACTTCCCGGGTCCCCGGTTTTCGAGAGGTGCGCTATGTTGACAGACGCGAGCCCGACGCGCGGCGGTGGGTCATGAGAGGGCCGGAGCTGTTCCTATCGGATGCGTCATCAGGTGACCGAGATGACGTCAACAGTGGTCTTTCTGTTGGCGCGCCGGAAAAGGCGGCATTTCGGGCATCTGCGGAATGCCACCCGCGTCATTTCTGAGGTAACGAGCGACAAGGATCTAAAACGTCGTCTCGTTTATGTGCTTACGTGTATACAGCGAGTGGGCTAGCTGGTTTGAGGAATCCCTTACATGGGTTTACGCCATTTCACATGTCTATGAAGTATGAAGTCATTTTACCAAGACAAACTTTCATTTTTTAGAACAAATTATCTGGAGTGTTCTTATTTCCAGAAAGACGTTCAACATTCTCAAAAAGAAAGACAATCGCGATTTATTTTGTTGTTAGTCCAGCCAGCACGCGAACTTTTACCCCAACAGAAGCGGAACTTGCACTTGTACCTTGCTAAGACCTCCCTCGGCCACGCTTTTCTGTCAAGGTCATTGTTTAGCGTCTGCACCATTCTCCTTACTACAGGCACCGCAGCCGCCGTCTTCCGGTGTCGTGTCTTTTCCCATACTCAGACCATATACATACATCGGACGGGAGACATACATCAGGAGTACGGGGACACCACACCGGAGGGACGGAGCACACCCGGTAGACGGGAGACTTACATCAAGAGACGGCAGACATAATTCAGGACGGAGACATACATCAGAGACGAGACAACACACCGGGACGGAGACACACACAGGAAGACGGGAGACACACGGAGACGGGAGGCTAGACACCGGAGACGTGAGATTTAGGACACCGGGAGACAGGAGACACACAACCGGAGGACGGGGAGAAAGACACGCAAGACGGGAGACACAATCGGAGACGGGAAGACAATCGGAGACGGTAACATACATTCAGGACGGGAGAATACATCAGAGACGGATACATTACCATCAGAGACGGGGGACATACATCAGAGGAACGGGAGACATACATCAGAGACGGGACATACATCAGAGACGGGAAGACATACATCAGAGGACTGAGAATACATCAGAGACGGGAGACTACATCCAGAGACGGGAGCATTACATCAGAGACGGGAGCATACACAGGAGACGGAGACAGACACGCGGAGACGGGAGACATACATCAGAAGACGGGAGGACATACATCAGAGACGGAAGACGTACATCAGAGACGGGGAGACAGACACCGGAGACGGGAGGGACACACCGGGACGGGAGACACACACCGGGACATTTCATTAGTGTTAATTAAACTATGCTTGATGATGATGATGATGATGATGTCTCCCGTTATCTGGTGTTATGGTCTCCCGTCATTCCGATCTCCCGTCTTCGGTGTTGTCTCCCGTCTCTGGTGTGTGTCTCCGTCTCCGGTGTCTGTCTCCCGTCTCCGGTGTCTGTCTCCCGTCTCCGGTTGTGTGTCTCCCAGTCTTCCGGTTTGTGTCTCGCCGTCTCCGGTGTGTCCCCGTCTCCGGTGATGTCTCCGTCTCTGATGTATGTCTCCCGTCTCTGATGTATGCTTCCCCGTCTCTGATGGTATGTTCTCCGTTCTCCGGTTGTTATTGTCCCCGCTCTGTGTATGTCTCCCGTCTCTTGATGTTATGTCATCCCGTCTTCCGGTTATGTTCTCCCGTCTCCGGTGTGTGTTCAAACCCGTCTCGGGATCTGTCTCCCGTCTCCGGTGTTGTCTACCCGGTCTATGGTTGTGTGTCTCCCCGTTTTTTTTTTTTTTTTCCCTTTCCGCGTGTGTCTCCCTTCTCCGGTGTGATCTCCCTTCTCCGGGTCTTCCGTCTCCGGTGTGTGTCTCCCGTCTCTGGTGTCTGTCTCCCGTCTCCGGTGTGTGTCTCCTGTCTCCTGTGTCTATCTCCCGTCTCCGGTATCTGTCTCCCGTCTCCGGTGTGTCTCCCGTCTCCGGTCCGTCTCGGAGCTACACTAGCGAGTGTCTAGGCCGGATCGCGGGAACTGATCCACGGATTATCAACGGCGAGCATGTGTGCACATCTGTGAGTGGCGTCATCTGCGCCAAGTCACTGCAGCCGAATGATCGACCATTTTTCCCGACTCGCCAATTATGAACATTGTACGACTTGGCGGCGTTGGCTGCACATTGGCACGGTGATTGATTGGCGTTGTCAAGTCATGGCAAAAGAGCTCGCTGGCGCAGACGACGCATGATTGATCGCCGTTGTTAGCCGCGGGCCGCGATAAAAATCACAATGACCCGAACAGTTTCCTCTGTCGCCGCGAGCGTCGCCGGCAAACTATGCAAACCGCAATTGCACACTGCGCTGCGCAGTGTGCAATGTGCATACACGCTGCGGGAAAATTTGCAGGGTGCATCTTGTGCACCTGACTAGGGCGGGGGCAGTGTCCGACCCTTCCTGGTTTATCCGGTCGGATTGCGAGGTCATGAGTGAGGCGGCGCGGTGGGACGGGACCTGATGGGATGAACCCCGCCCACCCGGCACCGGCCGGCCCCCCGCTGCAGCGGACCTGCTTGACGATCTCCCAGTCAGGCGCCAACTCTTCACGGGACAGCCGAGTCACGGCGTGACCAGACTGGAAAGCTCCACTCAGACAGACAGCCAGACGGACGTTCACTGCAGACAAAACCGCTGTCAGACCTGCTGTGACGCAACTGCAGTGGCCACGGGAACTTCCGTGCACACCGACCGGGGGTTATCTGGTCCGCCACCGTTACCGATCGTCTGTTCCGCGGTGCTCTGACCACAGTCGGGCTGGCGGCTGATGTCCGTGACGTCAGGGCGGCTGATGTCTGTGGCACGTCGTGCTGAGCCGACGGTTAGAGTCCCCGTGTGACGGCTTCACGGAGGACACCACCGCCAGGCCTCTCCGGGCCTCTCGATCCGGAGAGGCGGTCCATCTCTCCGGGCCGGACCGCCTCTCCGGGCCGGACCGCCTGCCGGTCGGCTGTTTAGACACCTGTTTATGGTTGCGGCGGCGGCCGCGGCGGGTGGCTCGTCCTCCTCCCACGCACACACACACCGCCGCCGCCGCCGCCGCCTCTCGAACATTCGAGGTCGCGGCTGATGTATCCGTGCGGCCCCGCCCTCGGAGCAGCCTGCCCCAGCCCGCCACAGCCAGCCACAGCCAGCCACAGCCAGCCCCAGCCTGCCCCAGCCCGCCACAGCCAGCCACAGCCAGCCACAGCCCGCCACAGCCCGCCACAGCCAGCCACAGCCCGCCCAGCCTGCCCAGCCTGCCCCAGCCTGCCGACCAGCCCTGCCCAGCCTGCCCAGCGCCCAGCCTGCCTACACGCCAGCCAAGCCAGCCCACAGGCCAGCCACAGCCCGCCCCACAGCCAGCCCAGACAGCCAGCCACACCAGCACACCCAGCGCCACAGCCACCACAGCCAGCCAAGCCACCCACTACCAGCACAGCAGCCACAGCCAGCACATGCCAGCACAGGCCCAGCCAAGCCCCGCCCCCCAGGCCTGCCCCAGCCCGCCAGCCGCCACAGCCAGCCACACGCCAGCCACAGCCAGCCACAGCCAGCCACAGCCGCCACACAGCCCGCAGCAGCAGCCGCACAGCCAGCCACAGCCAGCCACAGCCAGCCAAGCCAGCACAGCGCCCACAGCCAGCCCACAGCCAGCACAGCCGCCACAGCCAAGCCACAGCCCGCCCACATCCAGCTACAGCCAGACCAAGCCAGCCACAGCAGCCACAGCCAGCCACACAGCCACAGCAGCCACAGCCGCCACAGCCAGCGACAGCCCAGCCACAGCCAGCCACAGCCAGCCACAGCCAGCCACAGCCAGCCACAGCCAGAGCCACAGCCAGCCACAGCCAGCCACAGCCACCACATGCCAGCCACAGCCAGCACAGCCAGCCCAGCCGCCCCAGCCACGCCAGCCCGCCCCAGCCCGCCCCAGCCTGCCCCCGCCCGCCACAGCCGCCACAGCCCAGCACAGCCAGCCACGCCAGCCACAGCCAGCCACAGCCAGCCCACACCAGCCACAGCCAGCCACAGCCAGCCACAGCCAGCCACAGCCAGCCACAGCCAGCCACAGCCAGCCACAGCCAGCCACGCGACTTTGCAGCCTGGCCGCGCAAGATTGATGCCTTCCAAGCAGTGGCTGTGGCGCCGACGGGAGAGGTGTGTTATTTGGAGGTTTATAATGTTCTGATGGCTGCTCGCGGCTGCACAGGGGCCGAGCGGGACTGCCGACTTTAGACGGCGTCGCAGTGGTGATGGCTGGTGGGCCAGCTAACTGGAACGGAGCCAGAGTCCGAGTCGGTGCCAGAGCAGAGCCAGCATAGAGTCAAGATGCGGAGAGGGCGAACAGAGAACAGCTGAGTCCGGTTCAGAATTAGCTGCCAGTACTGCGAACCAGAGCCAGACTCAACGCAAGATCAAAGTCGACACTGGAGTCGAACTTTGTGCGGTTTCTACAGAGTCATTACCAGAGTCTGTCAGAACTCAGAGGCACCTCAAACGGGTTCCCCGGAGTCAGCCGCGCGCGCCGCTTCCCAGAGTCATTTCAAGGCCGCCGCCGACTCGGCACCGACTCGGCGCCGACTCGGCGCCAACTCGCTGCCAAACGCTGCCGAGTCGCTGCCGAGTCGCTACCGAGTCGCTGCCGAGTCGTTGCCGAGTCAGAGTCGGCTGCCGAGTCGACCTTCAAGGCGGCGGCGGTCTGGCGCCGGACCAGGAGCGGCGTGTCCAGACGGGAGCGGCGCCAGACCGCGGCCCCCGACTCGAGTCGCCGTCTCCGCCGGCCGCCACATCGCAGACGGAGCAGGCTGGAGTCGCGCCGCCGCGGGGGTCATTTGAGCGCGTGGGCGGGAAGGTCAGGTGGTACTGCGGCCGCCGGACGGACGGAGCGGTCGGCCCCTCGCACCGGCACCCAACACGGCACCGACTCAGCAGTCTGCAGGGCAGTGGCAGTTGTGCAGTTGCAGTTGTGCAGTTGCAGTTGTGCAGTTGCAGTTGTGCAGTTGCAGTTGTGCAGTTGCAGTTGTGCACAGTTGCAGTTTAGCGCAGTTGAAGTGCATAAGTGTTATGTGTTGGAAACTGTAGGAGCTATCCGAGAGATACCGGCGAATCTGTCGTGTAATTGAATCCATTGGTGAGCATTTTTTTATTGATTTGATTCGTCTATTTTGGCTCGGACACTTCTCCGTCTTCCCGTTGAAAATACATTGTTTAGTCAGGTATGATTTTCCCATTTGCCTGTTTGAATGTTATTTTACTACCGTGCTGGTGTTTCTGCCTTCACTTTGATGTTCCGTTATCCAAATACAGACTGTGTTTATTCAAATGTCATCCCCCACCGCGACCCGAGCATCAACCCCAGCTCACAGCTCTGCTCCCCTGCGGCTATCAATCTCCATTCAGTTTCATCGTCGCATCATACATCAAGCCCACGTCGCGACGACCGGCTGTATTGCCATCAACAACAGGACCCCTGACCGGCCCCTTACCGTGACAATTGATTCCTTCACAACGAATCACGACAGGAAGCCGTCAACTCACCCATACCATACCCGGTCCTCGTCCGACCACAAGCCGTCATCTTTGGCCCGACAGGCTAAACGGCGCTGCGAGCGATACCATCTCGCCGGCGGCGCCACCGTTTAGCCCCATCATCTGCCACCTGTTGCCGTCCGAAACGACCCGCGACGCGCATCAGACCGTAAAAGGCTGCACTCTGACGGGCCACCTGCCGCCGGCCATATGAGTCGCACTTTTATCCAGACTATCGTCCCCTATCTGACCATGAGTCACCCTCGGCGCTGCTCAGGCTGGCCCGCCCGGCCCGGCCCCGGCTCGTCTCGGCTCGGCTCGGCCGGCCTCGGAACGGTCGGCTCGGCTCGGCTCGGCCCGGCTCGGCCCGGCTCGGCCCGGCCCGGCCCGGCCCGGCCCGGCCCGGTCCCGCGCGGCTCGGTTCGGCCCGGTACGGTGTGATGTGGTGCGGAGCATTTAGACGGGATGAGCGCGGCTGAGACTCGCGGCTGAGCTGGTGGTCCCGCGGAGATGACTGTCCGATACCGTCACTGGACAGGTGTCGTGGATTACTCGGCGGTTCCGTCATCACACGGTGCCCCAGTTGTGTGAATCACTTCCTGCGTCACGTTCGCCGGAACACTTCCTCCGCGTGTGACCACTGTAATCGCCGCTCGCGCCAGCAACGAAGCTCGCCGACGCGCGCCCGGTGCCGCCGCGTCTTAGGTGAAGTCCATGCCCACGGTTTCCGCGGGATGTTGCGCACGCCCCGTCACGACGACTGGCCAGCACCCACGGTCAGCTGACTGTGACGTCACTTCACGCACGGTGTGTGTGTGTGTGTTGTGATATCACCGGTGAGTGGTGACATCATATCACGTTGGAATACCTGGCGCGCTGACCGCGCTCTGACTCACCTGACGATGCTGAGTCAGATATGACTAGGAGAGTGTCGGGGTCGGAGGAGAAAATACGCGTCCTATCTCGCCTTATTCCGTCCTCTATCCGGCTGGGACTGAGCTGTATCGAAACATCCGGCTGCGTCGTGCGGCGTACAACCACTGTATGTGTCTGTGTCAACGGCGAGTCATTCTGCATCCGTTTCCGCCACTAGCCAGACCGTCGACTCTTTCACTGTGAAGGGGGACTTGTCCCTTTAACTGCCGTGCACTGCAGCACGGGTCAGCACAGCCAGCTATCGGTTTCTTTCACCTGTCAGCTGCACTGTTCGGTGTGTTTTGTAACGCCCCCTCCCCTCCCCCCCCGGCCGGCCAGTGACCCGATCAGCCAGGTACCGAGGAGGCGTATCCTGACGGCTAATCGGTGGGTGGACCCCCTCCCCCTCCCGCTCAGCCCCGCCCTCAGCCGTAGACGCAACATCATCGTCTCAGAGTGAACTCCTTGAACCGGAAGCGCTCCTCGCACGCGGCACGCTCCTCTAGAGCTTGAGCGGTTTTAGACGAGCTGTTACATCATGGCGTGATTCAAGATATCTCAGATAGAGTACACTATTTGAGTTAGACAACCCCAGGGAGAGTCACGCGTTTGTCAAGTGTCGCGGTTGTACCGGACGTGACGGCGGGCGGGGGCGGGGGCGGGGGCGGCGGGGCGATAGCGGCCGCGTGGCAGCCGCCGGCGGCGGTGGCCGGCAGTGTCGTGACCGCAGTGTGTGTGTGTGGTGGCCGTCAGTGCTGTGAGTGTCCAGGTCGCCGCCATGCAGACCAGCCTCGTGTCACCGCAGTCGCTGGAGCTGCCGTCTTTTGTGCTGACGGGGCCCAGGGCCTCGTATCGCACGCCACAATGCAAGCGGCAGCCCCGGGTCATGTGCGGCCGACCGCCGGCCCTCAGCAGGCGTCTCAGTGGCTCGCTAGATTCGATCCTGACGTCGATCAGGATGGAGCTGCGCATGGTCACTACGCTCACAGTGCGGGAACACAGCTACGACAACCTCGCCACTGAAACGGTACAGAGCTGTGACTGTGAGCTGCGGGAGCCGGAGGGTAGATGAAATCGCCTGGTCGGTGGGGTTTGAGCGTGGCGTGCGCCGCAGTGCGCTCGTGGTGGCTTGTGAAAACCGGCTTAGGTGAAAAGTGAGTTGTGTGAGGCTTCGCGTCGCTGGGTGGTGGGTTTTTATATCGGCGAATCTGGCGCGGTTGCGTGCTGTTATTGTCTTGTAATTAATGGATTGGGCCTTTCTAACTTGCAATGATTGTTGTTCAAAAGAAATGCAGCTGCAGCATGGCATGCATGCGAGTACTTCGCAAATGGCTGTCAGAGTTTTACGGCCGCTCAGATATTTGTGTGCTGTTGGTGTCTTTTATTTTTGTTAAGGGCACCAAAGCTGAATACAGTTAATCCCGTCGAAGTATAATCCTTCAGTTGCCGCTCAGTGGCCAGCGCTGCTACTGGCAAAGCTGATGCAGCTTAAGCTCGTTCTTATACAGACTTACCTATGCAGTGTCGGCTCTCATCAGGGAGAGTGGCGGAATTCAGACCTGGAGGGCAGCGTTCAGTTTGTGAGCGATGCCGATCTATGGGGATGAGTCAGATTTCGTTGGGAGTGGTCATTGATCGTATCGTTCGCTGCCGTAGATGCCTGAGACCAACCGGTAGATAAACCGTTACCGTGCGACGGCCCGAGGGTGAGCGGATGGCACGTCTATAACACAGAAACAGCTGAATGATATTTATAATGATGGTTGCCGGTTAGCAGTCGTCAACCGGAGGCAGGCTGCCTATTGTCAGTAATGTGCCATGTGCACTCAAGTGTAAGTGTATCGAGCGGGTCGTTCACGTCAGACTATTCGACTACCTACTGTCAGACTATTAGAATATCAGACTATTAGGTACGATGTATACTGTGTATAGTCAGTAATCAGACCGACCTCACTCGAGCCCTCCGAACGTGGACTATCGCCCAAGTGGGATGTAGCGGGCTAATGGATTATCACCATCCATTCATTGCCCCAATCGTGCGATGCTATACCTCCCAGCCACTCATCCCTTCCCTTTCCAGGCCCTACACCACGTCCCCGCCTCCCTGTGACCTGATAGCGCCGGTGCGGCGATGCCACGCGGCGTGCCGGGTCGTGTGATCTGGGACCGACCCTCACGGCCGACCCGGACCCGGGCCGACCACGCCCTCGTGTGGGCGGCGGGGATGGATGGTGGACCGATGATGACTGACGGAGTGTCGCCATTATCACACCGCGGGATGCCACGGGCGCCGCCCAGCCGCCGCCGTCAGGTCATAGCGTTATCAGCCATCAGGTCATCAGCTGAGAGCCGGCTCTGAACTGAGACCGTGCACACAAACGACTATGTTCTGCTATAAAGTAACGTCTTTATAGGGACTTGTTGGCTTTCGTTTGTTATGGTGGCGACGTTTTGTCGGTGGTCCATATAATCGTTTAGTGCAAGGATAAACGTAACTGCAGTGTCATTCGTGCAATGGCGTGATGGTCTGTGACACAACAAAGCCATCTTCTGACACTTGTTAGCCTTACATCGAGGTAAACGCTGCCATGAGGTTAAACAAACACCGTGTTTGAGTAGCGGTGGTTGCGGCGTGGGCGGCCCCAAGGCTGGGGCCTGAAGCACGTGACAACAGCTAGTCTGGGGACTTTTTACCAACCAGCGGCCGTGCGCTGCTTTGGGCGGCCAGGCCCAGTGACCTTGGACCGCCTGGCAACACAGTTGAGAGCGCGCCTGGCAACCAGGCTGCCAAGATAGTCCAGTCGTATCCCAGCCAAATATAGCCCAACAGGGGTCTTATGTACCTGGCGGAAGGGTCAACTGCCCGGATCAGATCTCAGATGCGACATGGGATCAATGTATCTTGGGTATTAAATTTCGTGAAATTGCTTGCATGTAAAAAGCAACAAAACCAAGAAAATGTGATTTTATTAATATTTCACTAAAAATCGACATCGTTGCAAGTAGATCAAAGCATTGTTGCTGACAAGTCACCGATTATAGCCGTCATTGCGTAAGCGATCAGCTTTGAAAACCGGAAGACCGATCCTAAATTGGGCAGGCTCTGCGCCTCTCACTATGCGAGCGGAAGTCACCAAGTCCCTGTCCCTGTCCTCTGTTTCTCGCCAAGTCCTCCGATCATGAAGCACGTCCAGTCCACGACACCGGTGCCAGGCACAGCTCTGTGTGTAGTGAGTGTACGTGCCGTGCAGTATGTGCAGCTGGTGTTGCCAAAGCGGACGTACAGAGCAATGCAGGCAGGCTGGCACTCTGCAGCCCCTGTTGCTAAGGTTTGTTTAGCTCATTTTTAGGAGAAATCGGAAATTCCCATTTATGAGAAATTCCGATTTTGTATGTGGATGGCTCGGGGTTCGCGGAGTTGTCGCATCGAGAGGAATTGATATCTTCGCAGAGTTGGTGAGAAATAATAGTGTGATAGCGTGCGACCGTTCCCCACGTCTTCGTCAACGTGTTTTACCTACAGCAGATCGATCACGTTAGCAGATCGATCACGATAGCAGATCGATCACGATAGCAGATCGAGACACGCGTGAAGCTGTACAAGAAACATTTCAATCCTTCACTTTTAAACGCGTTCAGGCCGTGTTCGAACGTGTTTCATACTGAGCGTGTTTGGGTCATTTTCACGTTGTTTTGAGACGGTTGTAGACGTCCTTGAGCCGATAAGAAATCGCGCCATAACGGATCGATACGGAGCGAATAATGACCCCTCACTAGCGCCAGCACCGACTGCATTTCCGCCACCACCTCCATCACTGATCGATCGTTCGTTCGGCGTTATCTCAGCGTGCCATCCTCTGCCTTCGAAATTACCGGCCACGAGTCAGCACACGCTCAATTCCGTGCAAATCGCATCGCGTGCTAAGCGCGCCTAAATTCGCGGATGGCGATTTGGCTGGACAGGAGCGCCGCTGATTGCACGCCTGCATGGTCAGTCGAGGGCGGGGCAGGGGAGGAGATCCGAAAGAACCGGGATTGAAGCAGCTCACACGTGACCACAAGCGGAACTTAATGACATCGCTGGGCTCTAATGTTAATTTTATATATTTTAACTCAGTTCTTATCATGCAACGCCATAGGCCTAATGTTAAAATTTAAAATTATTGGGGGGGGCTCGGGCCCTCCCCAAGAGATATAAAGTTCCACCCATGCACGTGACCGAAAGTGGCACTTGAAGTCGCAGCCGATTGGGGCGACTTTGTGATTCGTGGGGATGCCTTTGCTGACTTGCGTTACTGTTACCCGATGAATATACGGTCGCATCTGTCGCTTACAGGACAGTTCTCCTAGCGCGTTACCGGGCACATTATCTCGCCAATCTCTCTTTCCCTGGGGTCTCACACCTCGTGTTATGTGTCTCTCAGCTGTCCCCTGACTCCGACTATTTTCCTCTCATCCCNGAAAAGCTCGGCTCATATAGGGATTAGGTAGAATCCACAAATACTGTTAGATAACTCGTCCTAATTCGTGTCAAAATAGTTAAATCGCTCAGTCAAACACTGTGGCTGTGGTACGACCATTAGCTTTTTTGGTGGCGATGGCACTTGACGTGAACTGGTGAATTAAACTGAGATGACCCTAGTCAAAATTTTTACTTAATCAGGTGCGCAATTCAATTCCAAACCTGCCATGCAGAAAGGTGGTGCTGCACGCCACCAATTTCGAAAAAATCGGGAGTGTCACATTAATCGGTCGTGTCGGCAATGTTGGCCACAGCCCTAAAATTTAATTCGTCGGATATGCGGTGAAATGTGTTATTTCAGCATCGAAATATGGCGTCGGGCCAGGACCACAAGCGGAACTTTATGACATCGCTCGGGGGGGGGCTCTAAATGTTAATTTGATATATTTTAAACTCAGTTTTACCATGCAACGCCATAGGCCTGATGTTAAAAATTGACATCATGGGGGGGGGGCTCGGGCCCTCCCCAAGAGATATAAAGTTCCACTCCTGCCTAGGACACATTTAAGGGGGTCGGGGGAGGGCCACCACAAAAGATACAAAAAGCTCAAACTTTACGAAGGAGAAAAACATTGCTTCACCGATATTCCCCGGGTTTCGTCCTGTGATGTGACGAAGTTTTTTTTGGTCAGTGTATGTTCCTAGAACCTACGATTTTTCAGCCTAGCTTATTTTCCACAGATCACTGTGGCTGAAACCATGGTATATGTGTCAGATGCCTGATATACGGCTAGAAACAAGGGAGAACCCAGAACTGCAAAAAATGACTCATGGAGAAATCCCAAAAACTATCAAACGATAAAACAAACTCATAGGGTTTTGCTTCTTTATGGATAAATGGGTAAAATAGTTAACTTTCTTTCGTTAATATTTTGTTACAAATAATTTCCGTCATTTTTTGCTTATTTCAGGCGGTTTGGGGATTCTGCCTTCTGGCCCTTTTGGATCAGCCATTGCACAGTGGGGCCTTTCGCCCCGTAGCCTACCGAAATGACAAATGTGAAGGTTGAGATTTTCCTTTCAAACTGCAGTGACCGGAAACCAAAATATCTGAATTTTTCGAATCTGCCATTGGTTTACACTGTTAATCTTGTTAAGCATATGTAAAGTGCGATCAAGCCTGAAGTTTGTTGACGAAAGCGCATGTAAATAGCATGCAATATGTAAATGTAACTTTATATAAAGTTTGACAGCGGGTGACGCTTTGAGACACATGCCAGCGTAGTCGCCAGAATGTTCTGATGCTGTCCCGACCCAGAAACTGTGCCCCATCTCGCCCCTTTGATTGCTACAGCCAATTTGATGATGAGGTTATGTGAGGTCAATACAGGTAAGGTTAAGCCTATTCCTTGCGGGGCAGAGCTCCGTTGGTTTGTCGCTGGCTGATTCAAAACCGTTACGCCTAGCGTCTGGGAATTTTGTGATTCATCCTAAAACTGAATTGCGTGTGTTGAACCAAAATTGTGAAAAAAACATCGGCTCAGCAGAGGCGGTGCCCCATTTTCAAACCTCCCTATTTTTTGTTTTATTTCTTGCTCTCAAAACATGCGCAATTGATTTCTCTTCCGATATGCCGCAGCTGGTTTTACTGCGGATGACAGCTTGGCCGTCATTAATTAATTCCGGCTATCGGAAACAGGCCCACTGTGGCTTTGGTCAGAAAAAAATGAAGGAGCAAAAACTTTTTTGTGGGCCAGACTCAAACATATGGCAGTCGCTTGAGGCCACCCCAGACTATATAAAATCGACACTGTGCTCCAACTTATTTCGAAGCCGACGCGACGAGGGGCGGTTTCATCCTCAAAGATATAAAAACTACGCTAGGTAGCTGAGGTAACGGCGTTTTGATTGGTTTAGAGTTTGAAAGCATGCTTCATGACACTGGCATATACTTTAACAAAACGCACAATCATAATGTTACCTAAGAGCTTTGCTTCACTAGGGGGCAAAATTTGGTCTCATGGGAAGGGAGCAGCCGTCACTGTGGGGGGGGGGCTAAGGCATCTGCTCCCCCATTAACCATGCTATCCGCGATGCAGCTAAAGTAAAATAACTTTGGATGACTGAAGGAGTTTGTGTTTGTGTCTAGCATCTGCCATCATTTTATATTATTATTGTGCCGCTTCGTGACGAAATTAACAAGTTTCACTGCGGGGGCATAATCGGTCCACTGGGAGGGGGGGCAAAATCCCTCACGGGGGGGGCAATTGCCCCGCCCCCCCCGTTAACATGTTATCGAGGCCCTGGCTGGCACCATCTTGTTCATCCTCGTCCTGGACTATCGCCACAAGATTTTCGATTGCGACAGGTCGGGGCTGTTGGGTGGCCACTCATCTTTTGGTCAGAACGCCGAAAAGTCGGACTGCACCACTCCTGCGTCTTGCGGGCTGCGATGTGTAGGCGCGCCGTCTTGTGAAAAACGGCCCTTGACATTGGTCGCAGAATTTGAACTTAGTCGGAGGGGCGTTCTGCTTCAGCCGCGCCAATCGAGACTCGAGCCCATCTTGGCTGAGGATCTCCTCCACGTAGTAGTCAGCCGTCACGGTCTGCCGGGATGACTTGCAGGTCTGATTTTAGCCCGTGATAGTCATCAATCCCCCAGTCCAGAAATCTTTAAGTCGGCTGCTTTGAGGTCTCGGTTGGAGGGACTTCCAGCTTTGATGGCCCAAACTCGGTCGGTTTTGTCGGCTTGGGCGGGTGGAGAAGCTCAGACGGAGAACTCGTCCGTGAACAAAACGTTCTCCAGTCCCCGGAGGTCCAGTTGCGCCTCACCAATGGCAAACTCAGCCTCTTGCGCTTCTGCGACTCCGTCAGCCTTGGCTGGAGGCGGGGTTTGATGGGTTTAAGCCGCAGGGATTTCCTCAGGTATCTGTGCACCGATGACTAGGATACCTGGTGACCGCTGGCTGCCAGCCTCCGCGCCAGTTTTCTTGTTGAGTGGCCTCTCCAGCGTGGACTTGGCCATTACGATTTTGGCCACTGGGATAACATAGCTCTTCCTCCCGCGCCCCGTTCGGTTCCCCAGGGTCTGTTCACCTCTGTCATGGGACAGCCAGCGGCAGATGGGGCAAAGAGTGACCCCCAGATTCTCGGCAACCTGGCCATGGGTCAATGGGTCATTCCGCCGTCCACCATGCCGACAGCCCGACAGCGGGCCGACAAAGACTGCACCTTGACCATTCTGGACACCTGGTCCGCGCGCGCTGTGTGCCAGTCCGGAAATGACCCCGGCCACCCTCCCGGTGGGCCGGGTCCTGGACGGTCAGCGGGTCACGTGACCAGTGGACTCGCAACGAAGCCCTGATTGCCGGTCCTGGCGAAATTCCATTTCCGGTGCGCCTATCTGGAAGAAATGGAGCTCGTGGAAGGGTGTGACATCAATTGTGGGACACACTGTAGTGTTAATTTATTTTGCTCAGAGGGATGGCCCCCGTCCCCCCTGGCTACGTTCCTGGCTACGAGCAACTCGCACCGGTCCAGTCTTCACTCAGCTATGCTTATGCTACGCGGGACCCTTCGGCCAAACCACGTAAACAAATTTTAACAGAAAATATAAACACTTTCAAAGAATCTTTTGCATTGAATATGACCTTAACGCGCTGTGCCGGAGCTCGGCGCCACCTACGCCGTGGGGGTGTAGCGTTTTGACGGCCCCTCTTCGAACTCGGGTCCTATGGGATACAGATAAAACCGAAAATACCGTTCGAAAGCTCATCACTTATCATTTAGAAACTAATAAGGTCATTTTGGGGGGCTCAGCTCAATATTGAGGTCACCAGAGGTCATCAAAAGTCAGAATTCCCAGTTTTAGAACTTAACTCTAGAAACCCCCAAACATCTCAGCAACCATGATAGCTTTAAGAACAAACATAAAGCAATCGAAAGCTCTTGAAAAAATGAAATCGCACCCAATATCTTCAAACTTTAGCTCAGTTCAATACCTTTAGGCGTATGAGGTCATTAAAAGTCACAAGGCATTTTAAGGCAAAACTTTGTTGCGTTAATAGTTTGTACCTAATACAAAAACTTTTGCACCATCGTGTCTGACTCGTCGAGACAATTGAAGTCTTGTAAAGGTTGACCGGGCAAGGTCAACTTACAAAATATGTGACCTCAGGTCAAGTGGTGACCCAAGTAGGTCATGTTACATGTTGGGGGACGTGTATCGACGAGTCAAACACATTGAAGCCTGTTTTTTTATATATCTTCATAATGTCGTGAGTTTTTGACAGACATGTGTCAGTGACCTTGGACGACCCCAGCTGTCTCTGAAGGAATCACTGAACACAAACTACACCTAGATTTTCAGGAATCGCCTACCGTCTATGATTACATGATCCACAAGGCATTGGACTGATAGCTTACGTATTCTCGGAAAAAGGAAGCTTTTATTTAATTATTTGTATTATAATTCCTGTTGGCCGGCGAATTCAGAGAACGAAAGTTGTTAAGTGTCCGACTACCTGGACAGGTCCGCCCCGCTCGCTGACGTCACCTGGCCTTGAGTGCGACCGCTGCCACCGGTCGCAGGCCATTCCAGTCAGGAGCAAATAGGGAACGCCGAAGCGACTCGAACCCAGGCTGCCACTTTTGGGATAGGTCAGAAGACCAGCGCTCTCCCACTGAGCTACAGAGGCGGACAAAAGCTTTGAATATTTTTTCATTGGCTTATAATGGAGATATCAGGAAATTGAGCTGATCTTAGGTCACCGTTATCAACCTTTCGAGATAATCAATTTAAGTAAGTATATATGACCTTATGTAGGTAATCATGTAAATTTGAAACAAATCGGTTAGAAACTGTGACAGTGGTACGATTGCAAACTTGTTGGTGGTTGAGTATCGTGACCTGGCCTGGTAACCTGACCTGAGGACAGAAATTCCACACAATGTGGGTAATGTATGTCCGAACACCTGTGCCAAAAACGGTGGGGCTACGCACGGCCGTTTTTCTGCTATCATTGAAAACTTATTGGAACGTCTAAACGCCCCTCCCCCGGCATGGCGCGGGTTATTATCAAATCGAATGAAATTCGATAATACCAAATTATTCGCACTTCTTAGGATTTGGACTCCAAAGAACTGTTTTTTTTTCCGTTCGGCCAGGTTTTAACTAACTCGACTGTTTGGCCAGGCTTTAACGTCTTACCTAACGAGCCATTATATTTGTATATTCATTTTACAATTGGTTAAATGTACCTATTTTCAATTTAGACATTTGAATATTCATTTAGAAGAAGCAAGAAGCATAATTTCCATATTCATGCAATTCAAGAAAATATATAAATAAATAAATGATATAATCAAGACTCTCAAGAGATGCAAAAAATATAACTAAAATCAATTTTGCCGCCCAGATCGACAGCTCTGCATGGTGCAAAGGAGGCGTGACATAAAGCCTGTGAAAGGCTCGGTGTACTTTTTATGAAACAAAGGTGATAGCCGATATTGCTTCCTGAAAAGTACCACCTATTGAAGCAATAGCCGTTTTCACGATGTATTATTTTGCGCGAAATGTTTTAAAACATTTTTAAANAAACAGTCGATAGATGGTGTCGATAGATGGTGGGCTGGATAGGTGGAGGGGTAAAGACCATCAATCCCGAGTCCCTGTCGGCCCAAAGCCCGAGCGAACCGGCAATCTGTACAGCCCAGCTCAGACACACAGACTGCAGAAACGCAGCAGGGAGCAGATGTCGGGAACGACGAAAACCGTCTCATACATAAGTCTGCTTATTGTGCATAGTCTCATTGGGCTTGTTCCCGTCGCACCTCTGACCTCCACGAAGATGCTCCCACTTGCTCCAGTCGTATTCTTTAACACAGACCAGCTGCAGTTGGAGCAACTTAGGAGGTAAGAGGCGGTTAGAGGCGCCACGGGAACAGGCCCATAGAAGGCCCTCCTGCAGCAAGGGCCGCAACAACAGCAGCACGGCAGATCAACAACAGCAGCACGGGAATAGCTACGGTGAACGATAAAACCGACAAACACGATTACCGACGTTAACAACTAAGATTAGTCCTTACTGTGCACACATCAACTGCATTACTGTGCACACATCAACTGCATTACTGTGCACACATCACTGCATTACTGTGCACACATCGAACTGCATTACTGTGACAATCAACTGGCATTACTGTGGCACAACATCATACTGCATTACTGTGCACACATCACTGGCATTAGCTGTGCACACATCAACTGCATTACTGTGCACTTAAAGTGGTACCAATCCAACTTTTGCCCGAATTAAACTGTGCACACATCAACTCTGCTTACTGTGCACACATCAACTGCATACTGTGCACACATCAACTTGCATTACTGTGCACACATCAACTGCATTACTGTGACACATCAACTGCATTACTGTGCACACATCAACTGCATTACTGTGCACACATCAACTGCATTACTGTGCACACGTCCCCAGTTAGAATGAGAAATACAATCGCAAGCTTAGATAGATGGAACAAAACCCAAATCAAACAAAAATACTACATTGGTACTTCATCTAAGCTGGTTTCCGTCTAAGTAACTTAAACTTATCATTTAGCGATAGCACTGCACTGCACGTTGGAATTAGAAATAGAAAAGGAAAAAGCTTCAGATATAAAAACATACAAATCAAGTGAGCCAATTATAAACATGGTTTCAATACTGTAACATTCTGTAAATAAACCTTGAAACCACGCGTCAGAGCGCTGTACAATAGGTCCAGATTGCCTCGGTATACCACAGTTTAACTGTTTTTATCGTCGGCTGTCGTGGCCTCGTGATGCGGCCGGGGGGAGAAGGGGGAGGAGGGAGGGGGAGGAGGGAGGAGGAGGGCAGGGGGGGGGGGGCTGGAACGGGTGACGGCCGGGGCCTTCTGCCTTCCGTTTCCGCGTGTCTGACCGAGACAGAGGAAGTGGAGGCCTCAGATGCGACTGACTGAACAGCCAGCCGACCTTCAGCGGACCCAGCCACGGCCAACACAGCCACGGCCGATACACCCCCGACCACCGGCCTTGGCAAGCCGGGACCGCAGCTCAGACGGTTAACACCAGCAACACACGCCTACAGCCAATACAATACAACACAATACAGTACAGTACAGTACAGTACAGTACAGCACAGCACAGTACAGTACAGTACAGTACAGTACAGTACAGTACAGTACAGTACAGTACAGTACAGCACAGCACGGCACGGCACGGCACGGCACGGCACAGCACAGCACAGCACAGCACAGCACAGTACAGCACAGCACAGCACAGCACAGCACAGTACAGTACAGCACGGCACATCACAGTACAGTACAGTACAGCACAGTACAGTACAGCACAGCACAGCACAGCACAGCACAGCACAGCACAACACAACACAACATGGAGCCGACCTTCAGCTGACCGGTATGCCACGGACGGACGTCGGCTGTACATACCACGGACGTGTACCGACTATCGATCTGTTTGTGGTGTGAACATTATTAGCATGGTCCGTGGCACCAGGGGCGGATCCAGAGGAGGGGAATCTGGCCGTGTCCCCCAAAAACATCTTCTGAAATAGGAGCAAAATTGACACATTTTCTGATATAAAAGAAAATCTAAGCAACTTTTACTGAGGCAAGTTTGTCTTAAATCAGCTATCAATGCATAAGCAAGCTGAATCCGTTGAGTTTTAAAAGTAATGTATTACTTTTTGGACTTTGAACCCCCCCCCAAAAAAAAAAATCCCGTTGGCTCGTTCCTTCCAAAGTACCGGGTTCCCCCTGGGGGACCGCCCCTGCGTGGTCCTGTACCGAGGAACTTCCTCTGTGAACGGCACCCTGCTGCCCCTCGTGTGCGGTCGCCGCAGCCAGAACAGCACAGCAGTCTGGACACCGAGACTCTGTGACGGCACCTGCTGCCCGTCGTGACGGTCGCCGGCAGCACAGAACACACAGCAGTCCCTGTGACAGCGAGATCTGTGACGGCACCTGCTGCCCGCTCGGTGACGGTCGCCGGCAGCACAGGACAGCACAGAAGTCTGGACAGCAAGACTCTGTGACGCACCTGCTGCCCGCTCGTGACGGTTCGCCGGCAGCACAGGACAGCACAGCAGGTATGGACAGCGAGAACTGTCTGTGACGGCACCTGCTGCCGCTCGGTGACGGTCGCCGCAGCACAGAACAGCATCAGCAGTCCTGGACAGCGAGACCTCTGTGACGCAGCCTGCTGCCCGCTCGGTGACGGTCGCCGGCAGCACAAGAACAGCACAGCAGTCTGGACAGCGAGACTCTGTGACGGCACCTGCTGCCCGCTCGGTGACGGTCGCCGGCAGCACAGGACAGCACAGCAGTCTGGACAGCGAGACTCTGTGACGGCACCTGCTGCCCGCTCGGTGACGGTCGCTCGGCAGCACAGAACAGGCACAGCAGTAATGGACAGCGGACTCTGTGACGGCACCTGCTGCCCGCTCGGTGACGGTCGCCGGCAGCACAGAACAGCACAGCAGTCTGGACAGCGGGAGTCAATGGGCAAACCATGCTGAGGACCCGAGGCCATTTCGGCTGCAGTGAAGGATGAATGAGAGATATATAGGACGTGACGCACGCTGGTCAATAAGGAACAAGAAACTCGGCACATCACCGGGAATTCAGCGGAATCGATGGTGTTCCTTTTTTGCCTGTAATGAGCAACAAACTTCATTTCCCATTGAAGGAGCACCAGCGAAGTGTACCGAAGTCGAAACACACAATCGCAGAAACGCACCAGCAAAGAGCACTGGGTTCAGTTTCGTCGTCATTTTCGGTAACGGTGACTGCGCAGTATTGTCAAGTTCGCGGCTCTCGTAAAATTCCGTTCGACACATCCTCCCTAGCTTCACAGTTCAGTAAGCAGCCTCCGCTGCGACCTCTTCAGACCCTGCCAAGAGTCCGCAGCCCATCCTGCTCTTAACAATACTGTGGCGTACGTTGTGCTGCATGCTGCATTGTTCTGTATAACAAACGGCACCACACATGACGCGGGTCCGGGCCTGACACCACGTCACTGGGCCGTACGGCTTCACACGATAGCCATCACAGATGTCACTACCGCCAACAAGTGGGCAGTGTGCAGACGGTTCCTATTCAGGTCACGCGCAGTGTAGACATACATAGCCGAGTGCCGAGTGCCGAGCGTCAGCACAGGACACTGTTGAGTATCACCGCCGAGGTCGGGACAGCATTGTTTGGCGCATATCGGCTCTATTTTCATCATCTCGGACGCGATGTCCGGTGGGAGAGCTGGCCTGAGAGCTGGCCTGATACCGGACGCGATGTCGGTGGGAGAGGCTGGCCTGATCCGGACGCGAATGTCCGGTGGCAAGAGCTGGCTGAACCGGAATCGCGATGTCCGGGTGGGAGCAGCCTGGCCTGAAACCGGACGCGATGTCCGGTGGGAGAGCTGGCGCTGAACCGGACGCGATGTCCGGTTGGAGAGCTGGCCTGAACCGACGCGATGTCCGTGTGGGAGAGTGGCCTGAAACCGGACGCGATGTCCGGTGGGAGAGCTGGCTGAACGGACGCGATGTCGGTGGGACGAGTGGCCTGAACCGGACGCGATGTCCGGTGGGAGAGCTGGCCTGAACAGCCGGTCACAAGGGATAGTTGTTACAATAATAGATCCGAAGATGATGAAAATAGAGTCGATATGCGTCCAAAATTACGACGGCGAGGCAATAAGGCGTGGTGGAGTTGCGGGGCAGTCATCAGCCTTAGCGGGACAGCCATCAGCCGAGAAGTGCGTGGCTGGCCTGGCCCGCAGTTAGAATGTGTTGACAGTGGACAGCCACGCCGCTCTGGCAGGCGAGGTTACCACACGTGACTAATGTCACCGGCGTCACCGGCGAGATGACGTTCCGGACGGTGCGTCAGGTCAGCCCCGGGTCAGATGGTCCCAGGAGGACAGGACTAGGGTACCTCCACCGAGCTGGGTCAGCCCCGGGTCAGATGGTCCCCGGAGGACAGGACTAGGGTCCATCCACCGAGCTTGGGGTAGCCCCGGGTCCAGAATGTCCCCGGATGGACAGGACTAGGTACCTCCACCGAGCTGGGTCAGCCCCGGGTCAGATGGTCCCCGGAGGACAGGACTAGGGTACCTCCACCGAGCTGGGTCAGACCAGGGTCAGATGGTCCCCGGAGGACAGGACTAGGGTACCTCCACCAGAGCTGGGTCAGCCCCGGGTCAGATGGTCCCCGGAGGACAGGACTAGGGTTCAGCGCAGACGACCCCGAGACGGCGGCAGGAAGGCCACACATTACACCAGGCACTTTCACCAGGTCTGTCTGGTAAACTGCAGGGGTGCACGCTCGCCGACTCAGCCAACACGTTTCTCATGCTGACGGGGCTCACGTTCAGCATGTTTACAGGAGCCCCGGGACGTCACCACCTCGTTGCCACACTGAGCACGTCTGCGGGAGGCGCGGCTGTACGGAGCCCTGCCCGTATCCGTCAACATCAACACGACCTGCCCGGTTCAGCTGCGTCATCAGCATGACTATTGACTACGGCACCGTCTGCTAACACAGAGTCACGGTGACCGTCCACAGGTAGGCGCACAGCTCATCCAGCGCCGAACTCACCAGTAACCTAAGGACACAAGTCACACATACCGTATCTGCACTGTCCCCTGACAATGCCCGACAAGGCGCACTTAACAGTCAACAGGTATAAACAGCACACTCGACAGGTACAGCCAATGCCACTGGGACACCCAGCCTCAGGTGCTGCCGTGGAGGCACCTCCTCTTACCGGGCAGGATGTCTGGCAGATTGCGGAGCCGGAGGAACGAGTGTGACTGCATCACCTCCTGCGGGGTGCGGCCGCACTCCATCCCCGGCTTACTCTCACTGATCACCGGCGGCATGACGAGGTCAAACAGCGAGCCCTGCTCCTCTCAGTGTCACTGTCTGCTCCCTCCACAGACAACTGCTGCTGCCGCGTCTTGCCCGTCTGTCTGCTGCTCGCAGGCTGCTGGCACGCGTCTCTCAGTCTCTCAGAGGAGCGTCTCTCCGTCTCTCAGAGGAGCAGCAGCCGACCTGAACTCTCCCGCCACGCGTCCGGCAGCCGACTGGCTGGCCGGCGGCCGCTCGCCGCCCAACTCGACACGCCGCCACTGCCGTCACGCCGAGTGACGTCAGAGGGCCGCGGGGGGGGGCTGCCTGTCGGTGACGGCTCCTCTCAGACTGTGACCGGCCCAGCCTCACCGACGTGCCGGCCTTCAGTTGTGTCCTCGTCCTCACCACACTCCAGTCTGATTAATCCTGGCCACACTTCCGCCGCGCACTGTCACTGCAGAGTCAGAGTCGGCCAGACGTGTCAGCTGTCTGCTGGTGACGGGTTATGTCGGGGCTGGGAGAGAAGCCGCCTCGGACGCCGTACGCTACAAGCCGGGATACGGCAGGGCGGTCTGCCAGTGAGGAGGATTGATCTGCTCGGAGTGCTGCGCTATAACGGGGATCGGTTGCCATGAAAACGAAACTCGTCCTCCTCAGTTCGGTCGGCTGCTGCAGTGTGTCTCACAGTTTTAGGCCACGCCACATGCCATCTGGACCGTTGCTAAGCACGGCCGCGATGTTGGAGAGAGGTTACTCGAGCCGGGGTGGAACTCGGAAGAAGATTTATTTGGGAGCTCGTGTAAATAGTTGCCAAAGAAGTCGAAAAATCGATACAAGATTGTGACCATGAAATTTGAATGTGCGCGCTAAAGAAAATATCGGAGCTTGACAAAACCGAATAAATTTTAACTCAACAACAATCGGAACAATTCAATGTACAATAATGTTACATTTAAAACTCATCAGTGAAATCACGACAAATTGATATAAAGGCTCTCCCATTTGAAGAGATAACCTGCATTACTGCATCTGCATTGGATTATTTAAACCAACTTGCATCTGTATGCCTAGCTTCCCAACCCTTACTAATACCATTTCTCAGTAAGCATTAAGTAAGTACCACCACATCGTCATGCGATATGACAATTTGGTACGTCAATTTTCTAGATTTAACACAAAACATACTCAGTAAGCAATCAGTACCACCACATTGTCATGCAATAGGACAATTTGGTACGGCAATTTTCCAGACTAACACAAAATACAGACGGTAAAACAAGGCCACCAGTATCGACCGCAGGGCTGGTGGTGTGTGGCAAATGACAGACAAGGCAGCTGACCGCCGGCGTGTTTCGCCGACAGCGAGGTCCGTCAGGCGGCCTCGACTCGGGGCCGCTCTGTTACGTAGCGATCTGGGGGTGGGTTTTAGCAGCGCATTCCCTTGGCGCGGCAGCGGTGCCGAGGGCCGACTGAGGGGGGGAGACCAGATCTGCTGTGTCGACTGTCACCAACACTGACAGCGGCATCCCAGAGAGGCAGGGGGAAACGCAACGCCAGGTAATGGAAACCAGGAACGGATCAACACAGCTTCAGTGAGCCAACTAGGACGGCACAGGAGCAGCAGTTACGTGAGAGTCTGCGTTTTGCTTACGCGAGCGTTAAGGGTACCAGGGTCGAAAAGGAGATAATGATTATCTTTCTCTCTATCTACGCCACAACTAGACAAAGCGGGGATCAAAGCGCTCAGTATTACACATTACAGTATTTAACTCAGCTAGGCATATTGCATTCTCAGCGGGCCAAGAACTGTGTCGGTGTCAGCAATTTGTTCTGCAGAGGCGCGATTAGGTCAAGGATGGGTACCGAGATTCGCGCCGAGCACGAGGCTCGCATCTAACACAAACAAAACCACCAAAAGTCGGCAGAACCTAACAAACTCCCGCCTACCACTGCAGACTAGATAAAAACCACGTCACCAAGTCGGCTGACCGGCTGTGTCGGGCGAGCAGCGCACCACCGTGGCACCACCGTCACCACTCGCGCTGGCGGCGGGCGGCGAGCGGCGGGCCGGGGCGTGCCAGCCAGGCGTCCCGGGCCGCACCACTGGCGCTCCACTGACGCTCAAAGGCGCCGCAAGGTCAGCCGGAGAGCGCCGCGCGCAGCCACACCCCCGGCTCCGACCAATGGCGGCCGGCAGCCAAGGTGACGCGCCTGTAAACAGACTGCCGCCGCCGCCGCCCCACCGCCCAGAGATTGCATCAGACGCAACTCGGCGGAGGGGGCGGGACGCTCCAAATTACCGGCCGGCCCAAGCAGCAGCGGCAGCAGCAGCGGCAGCAGGCAGCAGCAGCAGCAGCAGCAGCAGCGGCAGCAGCAGCGGCAGCGGCAGCGGCAGCGCAGCGGCAGCGGCGGCGGCGGCGGCGGCGCACCACTGCGCAGTTGAACGCGACCGATGCGCGCCGGAAGATCGCGTGCATCCCGGGTTGGCGGTCATGAGACAGGCGGCAGGGAGCGGCGCCAGTTCGACACACCTGTGCCCTGTTCACGACCACATGCGGTTCGGCGGTTACCAGCAGGCGTCCCGTCCTGCTAGTAACCGCCGGTTACCCCGTCCCTTTCCTCAAGCGTCACCACAGGCAGACGTCTCGTGAACACTGAATGCCGCGCGCGCCACTTTACGTGACATTTCATTATGCGGTTCAGCGGTTGAATTGTGCCAACCGCCGGAACCGCAGCCAACCGCAGCCGTGTGACTCTTTTGACGTGTGTCACAAGTCAAAAGATATGACGTGTGACGTCATACCTTTCGCCCATCCCCACTTTTAGTTGCCCACCAGCTGCCGACCACTGCTGACCAGTGACCACCGAACCGCAGTCCACTGGCGGATCCAGGGGGGGGGGCATCAGGGGCAAATGCCCCCCCAAACCGCCTGAAATCGGCGCAAATTTACACATTTCCTGATGTAGAAGGAGATCTACGCAACTTTTACGAAGGAAAGTTTATTTTAAAATGTCTAGCAATGCACAAGGGAGCGAAATCCGATGATTTTTATTATCATTATTGTGATAAACTTTTTCGGGGTGGTGCCCCCCCCCCAGGGCCTCGGCTAAGGAATTTCTCACTGGGGGGGCAATTAAAAATAAAATGTTGCTAAGGAATTGAGTTAAGCAGCGCAGGAACGTAGTCAGGATTTGTACGCTCCTCAGCCAAATGTTGTTGACCGGGGGGTGGGGGTAGGGTCGGGTAATCAGAAGGATTGCACTTTATCTAGTGTAAATTAGTTTGCTCAGGGGGGGGGGGAATGGCCACCGTACCCTCCTCTAGCTACGTCTCTCCTCGGCATCTCTATACATACATTGATTACGGATAAATTTTAAGTGTGGTAATATTACAAACATAAGTATAAAACATAAATAAAATAGTAGAATAATACAATAATGGAGTTGAATGAAAATGCTAAATTTTAACACGCCCATCATCGAAGGTCCACACCTGTGATGCCGATTTTTGAAACGATTGGAGACCGAACAGGAACAGAGCGAAGGGACCAACCGGCGCCATAGCTTTACCAATACAACTTAACTGGCCAAACATTAACTCATTTACTGAAGGAAGATCCAAGCAGCTTATACAATAGACAATTTGTTTTAAAGCAGCTCATAACCCGGGCCCTGCCGGTGCTCGGCGCCAGCTTACTCGTGCCAGGGAAGGCATCTGACGCCCCTCCAAAAGAAAGGCTCGGCTCATATAGGGATTAGGTAGAATCCAGAAATACTGTTAGATACCTCGTCTTAATTCGTGTCAAAATTGTTAAATCGCTCAGTCAAACACTGTGGCTGTGGTACAACCATTAACTTTTTTTGGGTGGCGATTGGCACTTGACGTGAACTGGTGAATTAAACTGAGATGACCCTAGTCAAAATGTTTGCTTAATCAGGTGCGCATTCAGCCAAAACACCTGCTGCCAGAAAGGTGGTGCTGCACGCCACAGATTCTCGGAAAAAATAGGGGGTGTCACTTATGGTCGTGTCGGCCACAATCTGGCACACAGCCCTAGATTTATTCGTCGGATATGGCGGGTGAAATGTGTTATCAATCAAAATATCTGGCGTTGTGGGGCCAAGGACACAAGCGGGAACTTTATGAAATGCTCGGGGGGGGGGGGGCTCTAAAAGTTATTGGATTATATTTTAATTTCAGTTCTTACCCATCAACGCATAGGCCTGATGTTGAAATTTACATCATTTGGCGGGGGGGGGGGGCTCGGCCTCCCCAAGAGATATGTAAAGTTCACCCCTGCAGAGGACAACATATAAGCGGGGGTTCGGGGGAGGCCACCACAAAAGGGACAAAAGAAAGCCTAAAACTTTAACGAAGGAGAAAAACATTGCTTCACCGATATTCCCGGGTTCGTCGTGTGATGTGATGATTTTTTTTTTTTTGGTTAGTGTATGGTTCTAGAACAGCGAATTCTTCAGCTGCTCATTTCCATAGTCACGCGTGGCTGAAACATGTATAGTGTCCAGATGCCTGATAACGGCCAGAAACAAGGGAGAACCCAAAACTGCAAGAAATGACTTCTTGGAGAATTCCAAACTATCAACGATAAAACAAACTCATACGGGTTTTGGGCTTCTTTATGGATAAATGTGTGAAATAGGTTTAACTTTCTTTTGTTTAATATGTTTGTTAAAATAATTTCCGTCATTTTTTTGCTAATTTAGGCGGTTCTGAGGATCTGCCTTCTGGCCTCTTCGGAATAGGCATAGCACAGAGGCCTTCGCCCCGTAGCTGCCGAACATGACAAAATGTGAAGGTTGAGACTTTTCCTTTCAAGACTGTAGTGCCAGGACCAAAAATATCTGCAAATTTTTAAATATGGCAGTTGGGTTTACTCTTTTTTCCCTGTTAAGGCATATAGTAAAGCTGCGATCGAACCTGAAGCTGTTGACGAAGCCTGTAATACATGTATATGTAAATGTAACTTTATATGAAGTTGACGGCGGGGGGACGCTTTTCCGGGAGGACACCAATGGCCAAAAAGCGTGTAGTCGCAAGAATGTTCTGATGCGTCCGACCGAACTCGCGACCAAAACTCGCCCTTTGATTGCTACAGTCCAATTTGATGATGAGGTTATGTGAGGTCAATAAGGTAAGGTTAGCTATTCCCTGCGGGGGCAGAACTCCGTTGCGTTTGGTCGCTTGCTGATTCTCAAACCGTTACACCTAGCGTCTTGAAATTTTGTGATTCATCCTAAAACTGAATTTGCGTGTGTTGTGCCACATATTTTGAGAAAAAATCGGCTCAGCAGAGGCGGTGCCCCATTTTCAAACTTCCTAATTTGTATTTATTTATTTGCTTGCTTCAAAACATGCGCAATTGAATTCCTTTTCCGATAGCCGCAAGCTGGGTTTGTACTGCGGATGACAGCTTGGCCGTCATTAATTAATTCCGGCTTAATCGGGAAAAGGCCCCACTGTGCATTGGTCAGAAAAAAGGAGCCCAAAACATGAGGCTCCTGGTGGTCCATGAGGTCCATGAGGTGCAAAATATAGTGGTATAAATCCGAGGAGATACCATTTCTCAGGCCTACCGAGAGGGCCCCCAAGCCTACCGAGGGCCCTACCGAGGACCCCTCAGGTCAACTGAGGGCCTTCTGTTGGCCTTAGGTTGGCTGGGGGCACCTCGGGGCACTTTTTTTCTGAAAAAAAAATCGAACTTGTTGGAGAGCCCCTCTTACAAATGTACAGGGGGCACAATCATATGTTCCCCCCCAAAATGAGGTAGAGGGCAACTGCCCCCTACCCCTCTTCCGCCGCCCCTGGCGACCATTGGCGTTATTGCTCATCATGCCAGGTCAAAAGCAGTGAGGTACAACAGGACGGCAAACGTCGCCCCTATGTTGGCTGAAGAAAACCAGACGAGCTGCTGGCGCAGCTGATCGATAAGTTGGAATAAAGATGAGAGGATTCAGTAAGGAGCCATCCGAGGTCTCAAACTTCAGAAGCTGCTACCGAGCTGGTCAGCGGCAGCAGTCGTCCTGCCCCCCCCCCCCTCCCTACAGGAGTACGGTGGTGGGCGGAAAGTCACCCCTGTCCTGCCCTGCAGGTGACCTCTGGTGGCAGGCTGCAGTCACCTCTATCCTGTCCTCAGGTGAAACTCTGGGTGGCGGCTGCTGTCACCTCTGTCCTGTCTGCAGGTGACACTCTGGTGGCGGGCTGCCTGTACCTCTGTCTGTCCTGAGGTGACCTCTGGTGGCGGGCTGCAGATCACCTCTGTCTGTCTGCAGGTGACCTCTGGTGACAGGCGCAGTCACCTCTGTCCTGGTCCTAGCAGGTGCTGCTGGTGGCAGCTGCTTTGTCACCGCCTGTCCTGCAGGTGACCTCTGGTGGCAGGCTGCTGTCACCTCTGTCCTGTCCTGCAGGTGACCTCTAGTGGCAGGCTGCTGTCACCTCTGTCCTGTCCTGCAGGTGACCTCTGGCGGCAGGCTGCTGTCACCTCTGTCCTGTCCTGCAGGTGACCTCTGGTGGCAGGCTGCAGTCACCTCTGTCCTGTCCTGCAGGTGACTCTGGTGGCCAGGCTTGCTGTCACCTCTGTCCTGTCTGCAGGGTGTGACTCTGGTGGCGGGCTGGCTGTCACTTTCTTGTCTGTCCTGCAGCTTGACCTCTGGTGGCGGGCTGCAGTTCACCTCTGTCCTGTCCTGCAGGTGACTCTGGTGACAGGCTGCAGTCACTTCTGTCCTGTTCCTGCAGGTGACCATCTGGTGGCAGGCGCTGTCACCTCTGTCTGTCCTGCAGGTGACATCTGGTGGCAGGCTGCTCGTCCACTCTGTCTGTACTGCAGGGTGACCTCTAGTGGCAGGCTGCTGGTCACTCTGTCCCTGTCTCTGCAGCGTACCTCTGGCCGGCAGGCTGCTGGCACCTTCTGTCTGTCCTGCAGGTGACCTCTGGTGGCGGGCTGCAGTCACCCCTGTCCTGCAGGTGACCTCTGGTGGCGGGCTGCTGTCACCTCTGCCCTGTCCTGCAGGTGACCTCTGATGGCGGGCTGCTGTCACCTCTGCCCTGTCCTCTGTTGCATCTGTGACCTTTGCAGTCACCCTGTCTGGCTGACGTCCGGACGGGGGACGGAGGAGGGGAGGGGCGCCGCTTCCTGGCCCGCCGGATCCCGGACGACCCCAGCCACCGAAATAGGCCGGCCGCCGGTGACGATGCAGGCATCTCGTCACCGCGGAGAGACGGCTGCCTTCACATGGCTTGGGCCGCTGCCCAGACCAGGGGAGGGAGGAGGGGGAAACAGCTGCTGCTGCTGCTGCTGCTGTTCCTGGACGGAGCAATGACACCGTCCACTGACACAGCCCACAGCAGCGTCTAAACACACGCCACGAAATGACACTGATATGACTGGAATGCCAGCATATGGAAATCAGCAAACAAGAAACAGGTCTGCTGACGCAAACACAACTGGATTATCGTCATGAGCATGACTTGCACTCTGTACAATAACCAAACGTGCATGTGTACCGCTGTGGAGTGTGGACATCACCAAATAGGCCTATTTCTCACTGAGTGTGCAGTCAGTGCAAAGACGCACAGCTCCGCCTTCCTAGGTGCGCATCCAGCATAAGAAAGCACTCAGTAATGTTCGTTCCATGTACAAATAATTGTACAGCTCCACATTATGCAGGCGTATAATGTTTTAGGCAAGACTTCTCAAGGATTGAGCAACAAATTATCGGTGTAAGAATTATTAGGTTAAATTATTAGGTGTACCTAGTCTTATAGGGCCTTGCTAGTACCTACAAACATACATAGAAGCAGCATGATACAACATATAGGTATACCAACACTACCTTAAATACAATGCAACGTCGGCGAAATTTCGAACCCCCATCCCGAATTTGTAAAAAAAAACACGCAAAAAGTATCATATACGCTCCCCGACAGTCGACAATGCCGCAATAATTTCCTTCAGCAAAGGTACCAATGCCATCCGAAGACGTCAAAACGGCTGACATGCCGACGCGTACCGCGACTAGCGGGCACACAGCCGGGAAACGTGGTCAGTCAGCGCCGCAGGGGCGCCGCAGGGGGCACCTGGGGATACCGTGTCCCCCTCTCCGAAGGTCTGGCTGCACCCCTCGGCAGTGGCTGGTTTGTCCACTTGGCCGACAGCTGCCCAATCCACCGATCAAGCACAGCGGCCGGCGGGCGGCGGGTGGAGCCGGTTCTCTCTGCCTGACGTCACGTGACGCCGAGTTACGTCAGCCGAGCCGCCGCGGGTTGGTGCGGGAAACATCAGCTGCCGGTCACGTGATCCACGGACCCACTACGAACTTGGCCAGCTGACGGCGTCAGTCTGTGTGGCACGGATTCACCGTCATAACATCACGTGGCCGCCGCGCCGCTGCTGCTCCGGGGCATCACCCTGTGCACCATCACAAGCTGATCACGTGATCACCTGGAGGCCACGGCATGGGTTGTAACGTAGCAGCACCCGGTGGTCACGTGATCACCTGTCGGTACAACCAGCCGGGTCGGTCTGTTTGGCGGCAGTACACATAGGACCTGTTCCCGTGGAGCCTCTAACCGCCTCTAACCTCCTCTAAGTTGCTCCCACTTGGTCCAGTCGTATTCTTTAACACAGAGCAGTTGCAGTTGGAGCAACTTAGAGGAGGTTACAGGAGGTTAGAGGCGCGACGGGAACAGGCCCATACATAGCAGGGCCGGTGATGGCGTCACGAAAGAGGAGGTTACAGGAGGTTAGAGGCGCGACGGGAACAGGCCCATACATAGCAGGGCCGGTGATGACGTCACGAAAGGTCCGAGTCCAGTCAAGAACAGGAGGTCGAATGAGAGAATCTCCCTATCCTATGCTATCCTACCTATCCTCCCTACCAGTAGCGCAGCCAGGGGGAAAGGGACAATTCCTCCCTTACGGGTTGCAGGAGACCCACCGAGATTGGTCCAGATACCATTTGCACAAGGTAAATGGCTTTAAAAAAGCTAGAGGAGCTTTTCAACCAGGCGAGGGGTCACTCTGGTGCATGCCAAGGGCCCTCAGAAACAATGAAGGGCTTTTCAAGCTTAACCAGGGGGCCTTTTGGGCATGTCCATGGGCCCATTGAGTCTGTTCAGGGCCCAGGGGCCTCTCGAGTCTGCCAAGGGGCCCATAAGAGTGAGTTGAAAAATAAGTTGAAAAATATTAAAAAGGGGGCCCTCACAAAGTAAAGTGGCCGAAATCCTTTTGTTGTTTGGTTACTTTTTTTGTCGCGCCGACGACCAAGATCAATTTGCGCCCATCAGTGGCCGAAATCCGTAGTTTGTAATATCCAGGGGTATATTTTAGGGGGCCATCGTGACTGGCTTCCCCCTGCTGAAGGTCTGGCTGCGCTACTGCTCCCTTCCCTATCCCCAGGGTGAAGCAGCCTATCACCGACCCAGGACCTTCCTCACGCTCAGCTACGAAGACGCAGTTACATAAGACTCCTGAGTCCTGACTGGCTTTTCGCACATAAATTTGTCTCTAAAATTAGCAAGGCATGATGTGGAAAAACACAGTAGAGCAATTTCTACACGTCTGTTGAGCCATCTCTGGTCCGTACAGTTTCGTTTTGCCATTTATAGAACTTAGTCAACCACTCCCAAGCACATACCATTTTTCATCTCAGCACGTGCCGAACCATTCATTTATACACTGACTCGAACAACGTCACATGCTCCACTTGCCGTATGGACCAGGCAATCCTTACTAGGCTGCTACGCAGTTGGTGAGGAGACCGACTGACCGACTTGGCTGTGTTGACGCTCAGCGCGGAGCTGAATGTTAACAAAAAATGACTTTCTGATGCATGAAATATCACAAGTCATCCTTCTGAGACATGCAATATCACAAGTCATCCTGTTAGCGAGTCTAGAACAAAGACGGAGACAGTGATTGGCAGGGTGTACCGGTGCTGCGTATGCCAAGAACCGATCGCACAACAGTTTACATTTGGGATGCGGTTGATGACACGACCTCCGTTTTAAGCGGACGGCTCTGACATCGGCCGGCGGTCCGCTCTGACAGCGGCCGGTGGTCCGCTCAGACAGCGGCCGGTGGTCCGCTCTGACAGCGGCCGGTGGTCCGCTCTGACAGTGGCCGGTGTCCACTCTGACGAGCCCGGGTGGTCGGGCCTACTGACAGGTGCGGCCGGTGGTCCGCTCTGAACAGCGGCCGGTGGTCCGCTCAGACAGCGCGGGCCGTAGGTATTTTTTCCGAATTCTCACTGACATGAGCGGTCCGCGCGTCCGAGTGACTGTATCAGCGCGGACACGGTGTTCCGCTCAGCACAGCGGCCGGTGTCGCGCACTCAGTAATCAGCGGACCTGGTGGTTCCGCCTTCAGACAGGCCGGCCCGTGTGGGTCGCTCAGCAGCACAGCGGCCCGTGGTCCGCTCAAGACAGCAGGCCGGTGAGGTTGGGCCGCTGGAGAAACAGCGGCCGGTGGATCTAGCACATCAGACTTAGCGGCCGGTAGGTTCCGCTCAGACTCTGCGGCCGGTGGTTCGCTTCACGCACAGCGGCCGGTGGTCCGCTTCAGACAGCGGCCGGTGGTCCGCTCAGACAGCGGGCCGTGGTCCGCTCAGACAAGCGGCCGGTGTCCGCTCAGACAGCGGCCGGTGGTACCGCTCTGACAGCTGCCGGTGTCCGCTCTGACAGCGGCCCGGTGGTCCCGTTCTGACAGGCCGGCCGGTGGTAGCGCTCTGACAGCGGCCGGTGGTCCGCTCTGACAGCGGCCGGTGTCCCGCTCAGACAGCGGCCGGTGGTTCCGATGCAGACACAGGGCGGCTCGGTGGTCAGCTCTCAGACAGCGGCCACGGTGGATAACGGATCTCAGAACAGCCGCCGAGGGCGTGTCCCGCTCAGACGCGGCCGGTGGTCCGCTCAGACAGCGGCCGGTGGTCCGCTCTGACAGCGGCCGGTGGTCCGCTCAGACAGCGGCCGGTGGTCCGCCCACATCAGGAGCAGACACGTCCATCAATTAAACGGCCGTGGTCGGTCTGCGTGTGATGACGTCACCACAGCCACCCTGGCGGCGGCAGGTTTCTGGGCCACAAACATCAGCGAAAAGAGCGGGTACGTCCGTCAACTTAACGGCCCTGGGTCTGCGTGTGACGACGTCACTTATGACGTCAGCAGGTTTCTGGGCCACATCAACACAGAGTGGTGAGCCGGCCGGCCGGCAAACTATGGGCCTGTTCCCGTGGCGCCTCTAACCGCCTATAACTTCCTCTAAGTTGCTCCAACTGCAACTGCTCTGTGTTAAAGAATACGACTGGAGCAAGATGGAGCAACTTAGGAGGTTAGAGGTGCGACGGGAACAGGCCATTAGTGTCCGTCCATTGGCCGAATCAGCAGCTCGGCTGCCAGTGACTGTCCCTGAGACTAAGACGCGCCTCGCAGTCTCCGCAGTATATCTCGACTGTTAATAAGCGCAGATCCAGTGCCCCGACGTCGTTATTATCTAAAAAGGCTGCCCCCATTCGGCTGCTCAGCAGCCCGTGATGCGACGGAGGACTAATTAAGCGGCCACGGTCCAGTTCCAGCTTGGGCACCCTATTTTCGGCACTTTGCGAAATCCAGCGGGCGAGTTGAGCAATGCGGCCGGTCACGTGCGCTATGGTTTGGTTTGGCCCCGTGCCCTCCGCCATCGACCGCCGGCCATGAACCGGCGACTCATCCCACCCCCTCTCCCCGCAGATGAGGGGGAGGGAAGGGGGTAATCACGGCATCATCGACTACCGGTCCATTAACCGACCCGACTCCTTTCTCCGACCCTACTTTAACCTCCCCCGGATTGCGAGGTGAGTGGGTATCACCCGGCCAGTCATTCCGACTCAATCTGTCCACATGAATCTCGAACGACTAACTAGATTTTCTCGACGCCCCTCTCCCCGAAGGGGGAAGGGATCACTCGGTATTATACGGTCTACTGACATTGAACCGACGACTCCTCCGCCCACTCTCCCCGACAAGGGGAGGGGATCACGGGATCATCGACTACTGACCATGAACCGACGACTCCTTCCGCCCCCTCTCCCCGACAGGTTTTGGGGGATCACGGGATCATCGACTACTGACCATGAACTGGCGACTCCTTCCACCCCCTCTCCCCGACAGGGGGAGGGGGATCACGGGATCATCGACTACTGACCATGAACCGACGACTCCTTCCATCCGGCGAATCATCCCCGTCCCACTGCACGGGGAGGGGAGGGAAGGGTGATCACGAGGTCGGTCCGCGTGTTTAGTGGCAGCGTTACTGACATGCCAACCACAACGTCCCTGTCCTTCGCTGAAACTCTACATAACTGTGGAATTAAAACGCTCCCAACAATAACCCACCCGGATTTCCTTCGCATAATAGTGGAGCTCTGAGCTTGTACAGGGTGCGGACGATAAATTAGGAAGCTTTTCAGAGCACGTTTTAGCTTATGTAAAGTTGCTTGATATATCGTTGGTCAGGGGTTATACACCACATTCACATCTGTCTCATTAATGTCCACTTTCCCAGTGAGTTTCTTACGTTTATAGCTGTGTGAACTATATTCAATGAGGAGCAGAAAAGGGAAAGCCTATTGCAGGTTTTTCAGCGCCGGTGTCGCCCTCCATGGAACAACTTGCTAGTAGCTCACAAACAAGAAAAAAACCCTCCTATCGGTCAATAATTATTTCTATGCAAAGTAAGCTCTGCAGTGGATCCCCCCTGAAGCTCGTCTTCTGCACAAGACAAATGGCTCACAAAATAATGCCATAACCATTCGTGATGGTATTGGGCGTCATGCTCCAGCGAGCGTGCAGTTCTTCTTATTGAAAAGAGCCTGTGGGGTAATGCCGATGCAAAAAATCCATGTGATGGACACTTTGTCAAGCATGGATGAAAGGATCGAGAAAACTGACAACGTGTTCTCAACAGGACGCGAGCCACCCGCCACGACGGCCAAAAAGACGTTTAAGACATTGTGTTGACATGAGAACCTAATGTAAACCTTCTCGGACAGTACAATCTTGACACCCTCTGCCCCTTATACTGCAGCCATTACTTGCATTACTTTGGTGTGTTGCGTTTGTCGAAAATGTATAAGTCAATAACAAACATCCCCCTATCATCTAAAAAGTTTCCCAAGAATAAGCCACCAATGATGGCAAACTGCAGTAGGGACCATGGTGCGCCAGTGTCTGCGTTCTCCTTCCACCAGCCTAAATCAAGCGTGTTACGAAGCTTAAAGGCATATTCATTGAGTAAACCTGGTAGCAAATATACCAAGGAACATGTGTGCAAATTTGCAGACAAATATTGCTGTTTTTCTTGAAGTTATGACCCTTTTGTGAATTCGAAATGTTTTTCCTAATTTATCGTCCGCACCCTGTATAATACATATACCGAGTGTAAATATCAGGCATAAGTACAAATACTAAACAATAACACATGAAGTAAAAGCATGAAGCTACCATATAGGACCATGCGGAATTTGGCGTATACTATGCAGACAAATTGTGATAATTCCATGCATATTGTTTGGAGATAAACGTAGCCGAAAAAACAATGACGCTTAGACGTGCCGAGAGTAATAGCCGCATCTGCTGAACTTCGAAACGCAAAATGCATGCACTATGGTGAAATAAGCGAACATGCTTTCACTCCAAGCAATACAGGTTCGACAAATTTCGGTACCTTCAGGCTTCAACTATGAAGACATTTATCGAGAAAAAAAAAATACTGCCTAAAATTATTGGACTCAAGTACATACACCAATTGTGCATGTGATTTGTCAACAATCAGGTAGGCTTAGTGTGGTCCATATCTAGCAGAGTTTTACTTTTGAGCAAACGTGTAATTCGGAGAGAAAGTTAAAGGAAATAGTTCACCTTGGATTGTTTTTCTCAAACACAATTTAATTATGTTTTGAAATACAACTTCTTTCATGTCAAAAATAGCCATACATCGCGCCGATTCAGGACAGGACGAACATTATTAATTTCATCGAAACTATATGCGTACTCTCCGCAACATCAAACGTGGCTCAGCCAATCAGATTCGAATGCATAGTCGCGTAAGATTACTGTGTAGCCTCTGTCCAGGTGTATAAAGCCCACATTCTTGACATTCTTTATTTATGGCCCACATTCCTTCGACAAAAAGTCAAATATATTCGGCTAAAGAGCCCTTTCGGCTTTCAGCCCAAAAAACATGCAGGTAGGGTTTTTTCAACACGGGCTACAAAACTGCTATCTCAGTTCAAAACCCATGTTGAAGGTGAACTATTTCCTTTAAGCAGGAGACTTACAGAAATCAGACCATGCTTGAGATGAACTGGGGTGGTTTGAGATGGAGGAGCTGCACCTTCAGTGAGGATCGACCCACGCCAGAACAGAGGGACGTAACACCATAAAGCAGCGCAGTTTTACATAACCAACCACGTCATAATCGCTCCGGGGCCTCAGGTCCCATCAAGACAAGTCCCAGCAATGAAAGGTCTGCTATTCATTCCAGCATTACTATATTCAGTGTCACAGTCTCGAGATTCTTGACTGGGCGACGTCCAGCGCTCGATGAAATCTGCCATTTAAAGCACAACGAGCCGTGGCCGGCGAGCAATATCCGCTGGCGTCATCAGGTCAGGGGAGCACCACTGGCTAGGAGCGCTGCCCACTGCCATCTAGCGACGAGTCACGACACCAAACAGATGATTCAGTGCTGCCACCTATCGTTGAGACCTCACCGCTCTCTGTTATCCTCCGCACAGTCAGCAGCGGGGAGTAAACTGCTGTCAGGTCTATCGACGCCATCAGCCTCCCATCTGGTGTCGCACCGCGTGACTAACCACGACTGACCTATGCTGCCACCTATTGACGCGACCGCCCTGCCCTCTACAGTCTACTGAGACCAGCACGTAACAATAACCCGGAGGGTGACGGTGACGGCCGGCGATCGATCCCAACACGACTGATGCACTAGGCAACAGAACAGTCCGACCGCCCCTACAGCGGCCGGTAATACACGGCAGTACAGACGATCCCAAGGCACCACAGCCGCTGCAGAGGTATCACTGTCACCGGTGCCGAGCTTGCGACGCCAGGTCTGTCACCGGTAACAAGGACCTACACAAACCCGCGTCCAATCAGATCATATGCATCGGTTAGCAATAGAGTTTGCCCGCTCCTCAAACGTATATTTTTCACTAAAACGTCCATTCAAACTTTCTCAGCTACACGAAAGGATAGTCTTCCGATCAGCTCGTAGTTACATATGCTTCCAAGCCATTATGATCATCAATTTTACAGCAGTGTAATCATTATGTAGACATCAGCTAAAGGAAGCGGCGGACACACCAGCCAGTGATATCGGCCAGGGTCGTGGACTCGCAGGACGTCAATGCTTCCACAGTAAACGATGAAACGCTCAACGAAAATCCAATCATCACAAATAGGTAGCTTGCACTGCACAACGTTCCACATATTTATCGCAAGGTAGCTGAACGTAAGGCCGAGCTAACAAGAGTTAGATTAGAATATATTGCTGGATGGGTTGTCGGCCCGAGATTAAAATAGCACACCCCTATTGTTAGCCTTTTAAAGTCCAACATCAGATATAAGCGGCTCCATCGCACGCCCCGTTATTCATTGTCGTAAGTTTGTCGCTGAAAGTTCGTTCAGCATTCATCCCTTCACGGAAAACAGAGCCGATCACTACCTGGTACCGAATTGAAGAGCCGCCGCCGACGGCGCCACCTGCCGTGAAGTGAACCTGCATGCAATATCCAGTTAGTACCAGCAGTCACGCTCCGACTGGTGCCCCAGGTCCGAATGAGCAACCCTGCAGCAAGGAGACTGACTGAACCATCGACTGGTAGGCGCAGGCAGGCCCAGACAAAAAACTCACCGGGGGGGGGTCATCCCAGCGCAGGCATCCCACCTATATCCAAATCTGAAAACTGGTCGGATTTGGTCAACAGTGTTTCGAGAATGCCCATTGTTTATGACAAATAGGAGCGAGACAAAGTGACGTAGCCAGGAGTTCGCCCAGGGGGGATCCGCGGCCGGAAAAGGGCCCAAATGGCTCTCATAGGGGACCTCTCGTCACGTAAGTTTGCGTCACGGTCAAATAATTGTCATCCAAAGGTCAAGGTCACGGACACGAAAACGAGATTGTAAGCCATTGTAACCACTAGTTTTGTTTTCGTTTACAGTCTGATTTGTCCGAAAAGTACCTCCGGACCTCCTGCGTGGGCCCGAAGAGCCTTTGCGTGAGCCCCAACTACTGTGAGCCCGGGCCTTCTGCATGGGCCCGGACTTGTGTGGGCCTCAACCCCTATTGCATGGGCCCGGAGCTGCGTGGGTCCGAAACCTTCCTGCGTGGGCCCGGGCCTCCTACTTGGGCCCGGGTCCCTCCTGTGTGGGCAGAAGGGGTCTAAAATCCCCTAGTTAGACATTGTTCAGATTGTTTAATGTCTATCGAACGGTACCTAGCCCTAGGTAACCGCGTTAGATCGGATGCCTACCAGAGTCCAGAAGGCTACTTCAGCGCCGAGGCACCTCCCTGGGCCCCCTCCGGGACCCAAGCGGGCTGGCCCAAAAAGGCCCTTTGAAATCTCAGGTGGATCCTAGGATCCCTCCTTGGATACGCCCCTGGCGAGACGTACCTTGGATACGCCCCTGGCGAGACGTACCTTGGATACGCCCCTGGCGAGACGTACCGAATTTCGCTCCACAGCCAAATTTTGGTGACGTGGGGGAGTCTCAGCAGAATCGCATTTTATCCAATGTTAATTAGTTTAACAGTGCCATTGCACCGGTACCCCTGGTCTGGTATGCCGGACCGTCGGACACCCGTGGTACCCCTGACAGGCCGGTGGAGCTCATGGTGGCCCAAGGGGGGTCATGACCCCCGTGACCCTCCTGGATCCGCCACTGCCAATTGGCCAACTCCTGGATCCGCCACTGCCAATTGGCCAACTTCTTTCACCCATACGATGCTTGAAACAAACATTTTCACAGAACTTTCCAGCCTGTAATTCACGACATCTGCTGCGCTTACGAATACCAAGCTCTGACTGCATCCATATGGTCATATTATGAAGTGAATTTATTAGTCAAAATCGCGGCAGTGGCCGTGCCATGGCAGATTAATAGGTATGGTGTTAATTCATTGGCTCATACGGTTGCTGACGTGCCCCTCCCCGGCACCTCGGTCGTCG